>JAVQKI010476527.1:0-10123 GCA_036025975.1 Nematalosa erebi | reverse complement strand
GCACCTGGACAGAGGCTGTGCATAGGGACTTTTCTCCTTTTTAATAATAAACAGTATTTACAATATGGATTTACTTAACAATTAAAAGCATTTATCTTTGCTCCACATTCTTCTAGCAGCAGTCCTTTGATGTTTGCAGGTGTTTATGACTCACACACTGAATAGTGAAACTCACGTCACCCTCTCTGGTTGCATATTGGCTCCATAAGTGGCTGAGTGAAACGCTACTACATTGATCAGTGCCAGACTAGCATCTCAGTGAAAAGTGAGTGAGTGAGTGGAGATACTAGATGGGTGAAGCCAGGCCAGTCAATCACTCTAGTGAGTTCACAACAATAGCTTAGATGGAGAAGGTCACAAGAAAAGATCAACAACGACACGTTTGCTAAAACATTTCTTTTTAAAATTTATTACTTAAATATAAAACTTTTCCCATCAAGATTCCGGGCTCATAAAGAACAAAATAAAAATACAAAACAAAATAAACAAACAAACAAAAATACCCACAAAGACAGATATAGAGAACCTAAAACAAAACCCACACTGGTGGGAGAGTGTGTTGTTGTGTCCCACAGCAGGGAGGTGCTGAATACAGAGTAGGGAGTTGGCCAGGAATGAAGACGACGACAACAATGACGATGACGACGCAAAGTCTATAGGAAGACTGCAGGTCCGCACCCAGCCATACCACAAGCGTTTCCAAATAGGAAAACTGTGACAAGTGTGGATGCACACACCAACAAATGGAAAGTAACCGGTTTTAAAAACAAGGTCAAAGAGAGATAAAGAGATACAAATCAACCAGACCTACCAGCTTCATAAAATGCAAATCAGACCTATCAGGATCATGTGTTTCTATTTACAGGCATTCTGAGAAGGCGGTGTAGCCAGTCGGCACTCCTCCTACAGTACAAGTTAGGTTCAGGCCTGCACCTTAGCCTATTTGCATCCCCGCGCACACACACAAGCACACACACACACGCACATACACACACACACACACACACACGCACGCACGCACATGCACAAACACGCACACCCACGCACACATACACACGGTAGCACAGGCACACAAACACTCACAGAACCACATCAACATCTACAGCAACTGTGCAACTGTGTCTTTGGTAAATCAAATTAATTTGAGAGAAAGTCAACGACGAAACACTAAACATGACTGAGATGGTCATACAATCGTTCTAATTTACAGACTCTCAGTCATGTAATGTAAAACAAGACTGCATATTAAAATAAATTAGACAGAAGAAACAAAGGAATAAGAGACAGTAAATCCAGCAGTTTTGTTCACATAAGTAAATAATAAAACCAAACCTAACTCCATGAAACAATAACAGTGTTATTTCCAATTTTCAAAACCATATAAAACACATAGGCCCTTAATGATAATGTTCAGCACTGTAATTTATCCATCCTGCCTTGAAATTACCTATTTGTTCGTGTATCGCTGTGCAAACATACAGAAATAAAGAATACATTTAACCCAATACCATGGCTAAAAATCAACAGCCCTTGCCTACTTCTCTCACGAGTGTTGAAGTTAGCCTTTCAAGCTCCTTGTGTATTTCTTAACATTTGTTCGGGAATATCTTGAGACTGAACGCTCATTGATCATTAAAAACAACCAACCAAAACAAAACAGGCATTAAAAAAAAAACAAAAAAACAAAACAAAAAAACAGACAAATAATAAAAACAACCTCAATTGCTTGCCCCACTTGCATTTACAGGCTTTTTCTGCAGAGGCTGCTCTGCATTGTTACAAAAAATTGATGATTTTTTTTTTGATGATGATGATGATGTGCTCATGTTTATAAATGTAGCGGTGTGTGTTTTTATCTTTTAAGTTATTTCCAAAATATATCCATGTCAAGTCTCTTCTGTAAAAATAAATTAGGTAGTTTTTAACAAAAAAAAAACACCATCTCATAGGAGTGACTCTGGCCTTCCTTGTCCTTGCCAAGGTCATTCTGTCCTGGATGATCCATTGTCTCCCAGTTTGCGGAAGGCCTGATCGTTCTTTTCAAACCACAGTTCAGCCAGCTGCTGTGTAGAGGCGTGCGAGGACGCCTTGGAGCCCAGACACATTTTATACTGTTTGGGCTCTAGGTTGGGGTCACATACTACAGGATGGTGGACGTGCACAATGCCAGTGTCAACGCTGCGGAACTGATTCAGTCCCGACTGGACAAACTTGTTAAAAAGGTCCACGTCTTCCAGTCCCCAGCCCTGTATGGAGACGTCAAAGCCTCCGGCTTTCAGTAGGTCCCCTTTGTGCACGCACACAATGCCGTAGCCAAAGTGCCTCCACAAGCCTGTTTTGGTGGTGAAGACATAGTGGTTGTTGCTGGGTACCTTTCCGGCGTAGACAACCTTGGGGTCATACTGGCTGAAGATGATGGGGAAGTAGGTTTTCTCGCCGAGCTTGGTGTTGTCCCTGCAGCGCTTCAAGAAGTCGGTGGTGAAGAGCAGGTCCACGTCGCAGTAGAAAAGCAGCGAGTTGTTGGTAAAGTGGGCGGAGCCGACCTCCAGGGCCAGGGCTCGGGAGAAGGGACCAGACACAGACTTGATCTCTATGTCAGCGCGTGGGTACTTGGCATGGTACTCCCTCATGAGTTCCACCTGCCGCACACGCTCTGTGATGTTGTCTGTGGTGAAGAGCAGAACAAGGAGCTTGACGTTCTGGTTGGGGATGAGGCAGATCTTCTCAAAGTTGGCCATGAAGCGCACAAAGATGTCGTAACGGCCCGAGAGCGGCACCAGGATGTTGATACGCTCCTCTTTGGACTCCCGTTGGTCTGTTCCAGAGCCACCTAGCTTGAAGGGCACCAGCATTTTCAGGGAATTGGACAGAAAAGACAGCGAGTCCGACTCCTGGTTGATGCGGCTGGCCAGGTCTTTGGCGTCCATTTCTTCCTGCTCCTGGAACTGGATCTTGCTAAAGGTCTGCTGTAGGTAAGCATGGCGCCGGACTGGCACAGTCATGCTCTTGCCCTTGTGCTTCTTGTAAAGAAGCAGCAGGTCCAGCACGTACTCGGCGCCAAACATGGGGTTAACCCGCCGATACCCATACTGGATCTCCTTAAAGTCGATGACACGGCCGCGGGTCTTGGCGTTGGCGTTGATCATCTCCATCACCTGCATGACGATGTCATCCAGCGCCAGCTTCTGTGAGGCGTCCATGCCCCTGCGAGGTGGTTGACCGTCCATCGAGGAGAAGATGTACTTGCCCGTCAGGAACTCCCACTCCAGTACTTCCTCGCGCTGCCGTGGGTGGAAGCGCATGAACGACGGTGCCATGCCCAGCTGCTGGTCCTCCCGCCGGATCTCTGAGTTGGTAAGGCGGCTCATCTGGACGATCTCACGGTGCAGTTGGATGGTGCGGTGACGCAATTCTGCAATCTTCCTGCTCAGCATGTAGCTGTGGAGACGATACTGATAAGGAGGATTCTTGTTGGGGTGCAAGGTGATGGCGCGATGGATCTTGCTGTTGTGCAGGTCCCGAATGTAGCCTTTCTTGTTGGGCTCGTAGTTCTCGTAGAACAGCTGCTGCATCTGGAAAACAAGGAAAAGAAGGGAGAAGCCGTGAGTCATATGTTTCCTCAGCACACCAAATGAAACACAGAAACCAAACACAAGCCAAAAGCAAAAACTATATCTATCAACAACAAGTCATCATCAAGTCATTTGAAGCCTCGGGAGAGCAATTTCCCTTTTTCATTTATTCATAACCTCAAGGGGCAACCACAGTCTTCAAGGTGTATCCACATTTGCCTTATACAGTTCATAAAACTTGTGCCCGATCCCTGACAGCCCAAATGGTTCTGGTAAAGACTGGGTGTCTTAGTAGGCTCCAAAAAGAGACAGAGACATGCTGTGCTGCTTGTGTGCTGCGCCAATGTGCCAGGGTGGATGGGCCGGCAGGCTGTCCAGAGACCGCTCCCTCTCCAGCTGAGAGCGCAGACTGGCAGCCAGACGCCAGGATGTTCCAGCCGGTCAGCCGCAGTCAGGACTCCCATAATTACCTGACCTATGCCACAACTGTTGCTACTGCTGCTTTGTTATGAACTACAACTAATTACGATGATTTCTTCAGAGTCACTGACCCGACACAACTGAAGCTTTCAGCTAATGCATTTTTCCTCGCTAAAGTTTAGAGGCAGTGGGGGTTAGATAAGGCTCTGAGAGAGATGTAGGTTTGCTTGCATTCATTCAGACTGTATTTCAGTCTATAATTTCAGTGTCTATCTGAAGCATTACACCAGACAATTATTGCAACTGTACAAACAAAAAGACAAAAACACACACACACACACACACACACACACCACTTATCAAACTGAAAACAGTGGATATAAATGACGCACATCCAACTTGGCAAGGGGACGCAAAAAAGGTGAACTAAAACTCTCCATGAATAAATCTAGATTGAACACAGTTAACAGTTTCTACACTGAAGCCATTGTCTTCCTGGGTTCTTTAGCCTACACAAATAAATTACAGCAAGGCAAAGGAGATAAGAGGGAAATGAACTTGAAGAATGTAACGGTTCGGCCTGCTCTGCGTTCTATCACACTAATCAGTGTTTTTCCTGACCCTTTTAAAGAGGCTAGCCTGGGTGATTTCCATTCAGAGAAGGCAAGGCCAAAAGCCTGGCCTGGGTGCTGTAAACGGACAGGGTTTACAGTATATAGCGTCTTTGTATTCCTCTGAGTATCCAGAGCTCTTAACAATGTCAAGCCTCATATTCACCCATTCACACAGACATTCATGTACCGATGATCGAGGCTGCCTGCTCACCGGGATCAATTTAGGGGTTCACTTTGACAGGGTCAGGAGGAGCCAGGCATGACCCTGCAATGCTCCGGCTGCAAAATGTCACCTTGATCTTCTGCGCCACCATAGTCCCATGAACTCTTCCGTTCGACATACATTTTACAGTATCAGTACTCAATTTCTCTGAAAGTTTCACCAATTATAATCAGCAGTATTGCTGTAATAGTCAGTTCCTCTTTTCAAAAGAGGAAGGAGCAGACAAAAGACCTTATCTGCTTCCTGGTATGTGTTCAGATTCATGACTTACAAAAATAAATCAATGATTGCAGGTCTTCATGTATGTACTAAACAGGGATGCCTCCAAAGTCTCTCAGCACATGTGGTTCACAAAGTCTTGAGGCATTTGAAAGTGCGTCTTTCGTTCCTTCCTTCTCTGTCTTTCTTCCTCAATGTGCCTGTGTCCAAGTGTGTGTGTGTGTGTGTGTGTGTGTGTGTGTGTTTGTGTGTGTACACATGCATGTGTGGTTGTGAATTATCGTTCAGGGACATTAGTTTCTGCTGAATCAACAGCCTTCCTGCAGCTCCGTTGCCATGCCATTCATCAGGGTGGGCAGAGTTGCCATGTGAAGCAGAAAGCGAGCCAGTGGAGAGCTGAGCCAGGCTTGCCAACGAGTCACCACAGAGTGTCTGAGAGCTACCGCCACGCGGCCAGCGGGGGCTCATGGCAAAAAGAAACGGAGACACCATTATGTTAACCTAATTGGCCCAGTTGCACGCAGTCACAGTATACCGCTTCCACACCTAATCGTTCTTAATAGCTGACTGCCAGAATGGGCAGGAAAACCGTCAGCCATGACGAGTTTCTTATTGAAAGACTCATGAAAAGCTTCCATTGTGAGGACCAAGAAAACACAATATTGTGGTTTTTGTTAAAAGACGTTTCCATATCCAACATACCCTTCACCCCACACCCAAACCACAGAGTGGCCGCTGGCCAAGGATATACTGTATATGAAGAACCAGATGAACTCCAGTCTCCTCAGAAGGAGCTTCCCTCAGGTACTGGAATAGACCCAGTGTAGGAAGAGCTCACAAAAAGAGCGACTGGAAGTCATATAAAAAGTCACAGAGAGGCCTGGTTCCAGTCAAGGGAGGATATTCCCAGCCAAGCTCCATGTTAGATTTTATAGGACTACTGTATGCGGAGCCCTCAGCCCACTCTCTACGTTGGAACAAGGATGAGACAATATATAAAAAAAAAAAAAAAAAAAAAAAACTGACTTCCTACAATCGCAAGTCATCTGAATATTATTTTTTACACTTTCTCAAATCTATACTGTATAAGGAATAAGACCTGATGGTTCACACTTGGTGAAATATGCTTATTTGTCTATTGGTGTCTCGTGCTCAAGTTGAAACTTTTTAGCTGTTGTTGCTTTTTATACATTTTATTTCAGTGTTACAGCCAGCAGTATAAAGTATCAATGTTCAGACTGCTCAAAGTCAGCTGATCGGATGGACTCCTGCAGTTATCAAAAGCATGCAATTTCTTTGGTAGAGATCTTGCCTCGAGTGAGAACTCACATACCCTTGAAAATCTTTTTGTTCAGAAAATACTGAGTTGTCAAGATTCTTGAGAGGCAGCTAAACCAACAACAGAGAGCCTTTGGCCCGAAGATAACAGGAGTCTCTAAAGGATGACAAGGACACATTTCAAATGGCATAAAACACAAGCAAATAAACTTGGCGGCAGTGTGTCGCAGCCCCGAGTCAGGATATGAGAGAGGGTATAGCGCAGGATATTAAAGGCCAGGATGAATAGGAAAACAACAGAGACGAGCACAGTGCTTGGGACCAATGCTTTACATGAACTATAAAGTGGCTATTGGAGTTACCTTAAGCTTATTCACACTTAACAGCACTTAGAAGTTTAGTACCCAAAAATAATCCATGACTGAATGCCAGTGTCCTCCCAAAGTCCTAAACCCTATGGACCTGAACCTGAATCAACATCATGATTGGCCGATTCATGGCAGTTTAAGTCTGAGGGTCCAGGAAGGGGTGAGGGGGTGCATGTGGACTCAGCCTGTCTCTGCTTTTCCTATGACTCCTTGGATTCTCTTAAACTCCTGTTTCCCCTACGCCACTGGTCTATGAAAGTAAAGTGGGTTTCCAGGAGATCGCCAAAGGAAACAGACTAAATAATAGCGATTTGACAGTCAGTCAAAGTAGTGTACCACCAAACTCTGGGATGCCAGAGCTTGTATAGACAAGCTCTCCCTAACAATTCTATGAAAACAGCTGTGAAAAGGGAAAAGTATCAGGCAGCTAGTTCCTTCCGCTACAAGGGCACAACAATCTGCTGCAAAGCCCCAGAGTGGAGTAGAGATAAAAAAAACAAAATAGCACACGTGTTTACTGAAAAACAGTTGACTCTAATCTGTCCAAGAGCAGATGAGGTGGCTAACACGGCTGCCTGAGGGTGGTGCACGAGCCAGGATGGAGAAATGCAGTGACGGGAGCTGCAGGTCGACCATGAGAGTGAATTAAGCCAAGTGTGCTTTGCTACATCCCTACGATGCAGTGAGCAGCGGGCGGCTGTAGCAGGAGCTGGCCTGCCTGACCCTTTGTGTGCTTCCCCGAAGTGAGACTGCCTCCCATCTCAACAGGGGACTTGGGTTACAGTTTAATCAAGCCCCAGGATGGAGATTACCTTTTAATGAAAAGCCAACGATTAGGCCGGCATGGCCCGTGGGTGGGAGGACTTCATTCAATATCACAGTGGCTGCCTATGAGTCTTTTGTGCACAGGACATTCAGACTGTCCATGGGGAACAGGCTGGAGAATCTGTAGCTCTAATAGGCCTAAACCTACATAGTTACAAGTGAAAATAAAATAAAGCGAACACAACAGATCTGCTAGCCTATGCCCTTTTGTAGTCAAGTAATGAAGTGATGTTCTAAACAGAACAACAGCAAAAAAAAAGAGAACAATTTAAAAGCCCACACACCCTTAACACACCCTTAATAAAAAACAAGTGCATGTTGGGTAACAAAACTGGGGTTAATGGCACGGCCAGATAAACATTTCAGTTGCTAGGGTGACATGCAATCCCACACAAGAACAAGTCAGGGAGCATTAATTAAAAAGGGACATTCTATAGGATAGTGTGTCACTTCCTCACTCACTTAAATCCCCCCTCTCTCTCTCTCTCTCTCTCTCTCTTTCTTCTTTCTTTCTCTCTTTCTGTCACACCCTCATCTTTGAATTGCACAACATGACAGTATGCTTCTTTCCTGCCTAAACCAGTCTCGTCTCCTCAGCCTCCCACAGCCCATGTAATGAACTGATGAATAAATCAAGTTACGCATTGGCCAGAGGACACTTCTTGAGAGGGACTTTTAGTTCAAGAGATCTATTACACACACACTTTCTCTCTCTCTCTCTCTCACTCTCTCTCTCACTCTCTCTCTCACTCTCTCTCTCTCTCTCTCTCTCTCACACACACACACACAGATCATTCAGCCAACAAGGATGAGAAATTCAACTCCGTCCATCCGCCTGTGATGAAAGTCTCATCAGTCGCTGCCTGTCGCCATATGAATGTGAATGCGACTCATATTACAGAAGTGTGATGAGATGACTGCAGTGACGGAGCAGGAATGTGAAAAATGTTGCTCTGCTCATTACTGAAACCACGCAAGAGTACAGTCACAAAAAGAGAGGGTCTCATGTTCTAGAGTCTGGTCTTTTTTTTCCTTTTTTTTTGTTTCTTTTTTGAAAACAAACAAAAAAAAACTTTCCAGTTTAACATACCATGATATGCATGGCTGAATGACCAACACAGACTGATAATGTGATTGAGCTGAAGGAACAACGCAAGACAGCAGAAAAGATAAGTGGCCAATCATGATGGTTTAGGGTTTAGGAGAGGGGTCGGCAACCCCTGGCACACGTGCCACAAAGGTATCCCAGCAAAGCAATTGTGCTGATCGTTCATCAGTTTGCGCAGCAGTTACAGCAAAAACCCCCTGGTGGTTCATTAATATCCCTCTATGGGTAGAAATGCTGTGTGTTTTGAAAGTTTTGTTATATCATCATTGCCATTTTGAGACAATGCATGAAATGACAAGTCAATCAGATGTACGAGTGTTTGCTAGGAACTTTTTTTTTTGTTCTTTCAGTAAGTTTTCTGCTTCTCTGCAATAATCTGTAAGGACAGAGAGACCATGGGCAGGGTAACCAATTTCTATTAGAGAGGAGAGAAGCACGATCAAAACGTAGTGAAAATGTTGTCAGTTTTACCACTTGACTATAACAAAAGCCCAAATTTGCATAAACCTAAAATGAGTGATTACGTTTTCCATTATGCAAGTCAGCTTGTAGCATGCATTTTCATGTATGAAATTTAGAATTATTAATCTGGAATCATGGAATGATTCATTTATATTTTCTTTTCAAAAAAATGATGTCAAGATGTTCCTAAAGTGTTTCTTTGCATGCAGCCAGAACAGATTCAATATATAATGTTGGAAATGTAAAAATTGTGTTTTTACCATATTTATGGCAAAAACACTACTGTTCAGTTGATTGGCATGCAACCCTTTCTTAATGGCACTGCATGTCAAAAAGGCTGCGAACCTCTGGTTTAGGGGGACACTGGGATTAGGTTTAGGGCTTAGGAGGACACTGGGATTCAGTCAGAGACCAAAAGACTTAGAGCTATGGAGTTCTAACTTTACTGCTAGTTAAGAGGAGTTCAATGGCAGTCAGGCACATGTGAGGCCAGGCACTGAACAAGCCTGGAGCCCTCAGGCTGAGAATGGGAATGGCGTGGCCAGTCTCAGCGTCTGCACCCAAACAACCTTCCAGTCTGGACCTGCCACACCCACTCTAACCGCCAGCGCAGGCCAAGGCCAGGCAAAACCCGGCTGACCTACTTCCATCCAGCCAATCTACTTCCACCATTTCAGTCGTGGCACATAATCGGGGCACAGATTAGGCCAAAAGGAAAAAAGGAGTCCTGGCTCATTCAATATTTACTGAATACGGCATCATGAATAAAAAATTCAGGTCCTTCTCATATCACTCAATTGGGAGGCCCAAAAGGAGGAGGTGGAGAGGCCGCTCACAAAAGGCAGACTGTTATCTTCACAACAGGAATGAAAGGATGTGTGAAACACCCTGTTAAAAAGGAAAAAAAAAAAACATGAACACCCCTTTCCTTCTCATAAAAGGCTGCTGTCGATCTGGTATTGATTTTCCTGCCACAGATGCCTTTGAGAGAGCTGAGAGAGCGGAGAGATAGAGATAGAGATAGAGAGAGAGAG
>JAVQKI010476452.1:0-11150 GCA_036025975.1 Nematalosa erebi | reverse complement strand
GAAAGAAACTAAAGGTCCCACAGCTTATGGAAAGACCTATTGTTTGTGATAATACATCTTCCAACACCTCCTTTTAGTGTGCTTAATTTATTGATGTAATGGCAGACAGTTTATCCAACATGACCATCTGAAGACAAATAGATCACACCACACCACAGCCTATATGCAAATAAATGCGGATGGATCTTAACTGGTGCTGTGGTGTGTAAACCTGACAACATGAAGCACAGGAGGTTTAGAAGACACTGGTGTAAAGGGTCCTCAACATTACATTCACAAAAGAAACATCTCAAGAACAGATATCCCTGTAGATTGGACAAAAAAGGGACAAGATGGGGCCTTGGAAAAAATATATATATTAAAACACTGTTGCTTCTTCTTAGAGAGAACAACTTGTGTCTGCTAACAGATGCCTAATATTGTCAGTTTACATTGAGGTTTGGCACTGCAGATCAGCCATCTATCACAAACCTTCACATGCTGACAGAAAATTCTCTGTTTAGGACTGTTCAGCTGTGCAAAAAATATAGGCTAACCTTACAAATTTCCTTCAAAATGTTAAGCTTTCCCGAGACATTAACGTATGGTTCTCCTTGTTTATTCTGAGCAGGTCTAGGAATGGTGTTTTCAAAAGCCAGTGACCTCAGTGAAACAGTCTTCCAAGGGTTTCTTCAGAGTTGAAAATGGCTGATCTGTCTGGTCCTTCATGAGCTTCTCCCACAGCAGAGCCAATGAGAGAATATCACCTCTGGCTCACTCATCCGCCTGCAGCATCTCCTCAATCTCCTTGTCCCAGTTGTCGTCGCGGTTATCGGCATCAGCAACAACCTCATACTCTTGCAGCTCTTGCTGCAGCTCACGCTCCCAATCAGCTGTCTCTTCTGAAACATTAAACAGCAAAGTGGACTTTGGAACAATCTCTCCAGGATAATGGTGATTAAATATTCAGATAAATCAACCCGCCACAACTTGGGAGCATTCAGGGATCAACACATAAGGCTTATTTACAAAAGCTTAGGTAGCATATTGACTGATCTTTCTCCCAATAGGTGATGTCATTCTACAAGTATGTGTCATTACATGTGTCATTAGCAAATAACAAGGTACATGTGTTTTCACAGTGGCCTTTTATTTATCCTACCAGCTCAGAGAGTCCCTGCGTTTTTGAAATATTCAGGAAGCACATGAGCTTACCATCCTGAGGAGATGTCCCATCCTTCTTATCCAGCACAAGCTGCTCCATCTCTTTCCTCAGGTCCTCCTGGTCAATACTGCATGCATCAAAGGCATCACTCACAAATTCAGACACTCCAGGGCTGGTGGAAATTATCTCCTCTTCATCCTGTGGGAAAGTGACAAAGCGTTAACAACCTACACAAAATGAAGCCATTTCAAAGCTACGCACTTAAACCAGCCATCGTCTGGCATCCTACCTCATTTGACTTTGGCTTGGCATTGATGGTAGTGGGAGGGGTTTTCGGTCTGATGGTTTCTGCAGAGAAAGATGAAGCAGGCAACATCAAGATGGGCTACTGCAAAACAAAGTTTAAAATGTCACAATTTCTCGATGAGCAATTCGATAGAATCCCAATACCTGGCATGTCTCCATCTGTGGTGTCTTCAGTCTTCTCTTCTTGGCGCTTCTCTGCAGCTTGCTGTTGGGCTGCCAAGGCAGTGAGCTGAGCAGACTGCTTTATCAGCGACACACGATAGAAGTAATTTCTCCAAAACACCTCCTCCTTCACACTTTGGAGATTAAAAGAGAGACAGCGATCAACCCAACAGTGCAGCAACTTATACAACTACAGAGCTCCACTCAGAGTTCCGAGATACAGTTACAAGTTAATGCACAGCGGTCTGACCAAGGCAAATACCCCTCCCTATCTTGATGGATACATTATTCATTGTATAGGATTTTTTTCAAGTAGGGAAAGCAAGTTTAGCTCTGATAAAGCAAGGTCATCACTGGTTTGGTTCCCAGGGAGGACATATTCTGATAAAATGCATGGCTATTATGGTAATTTACAGAGTCAAGACAACGGGTATCTGTGAAATGTAAATAACCTGAAGTGTGTAGTGAGCTCTGTTTTTTTATATTTTATGTATATTATGTATGTATATTATATTTTATGTACATTATGATATTTTGATTATATTATGACAGATAGTCCTGCTCCAGATACGAACTCACTGTTTTGGGACAAGGTCGAAGCGCATCCGATTCAGTAATTCATCCTCCTGCAGCATCACTAAGGCCACAGGGAACATTTGATCAAAGTCAAAATGAAACTGCACACCAGCAGGGGGGTCCCGCAAAAAGTTTCTCTTGTCCTGCAATAATTTGACACACAGTTTATGAGACAGATGCAAATAATTAAAAATAATACACACTGAGGAACTTGGCCTAACACTTACAGCTGATAAGGCCAGAATTTGTTGTTGAATGGTCTCTTCCTCATTATAACCAACCCAGGGCGGTACTGCAACATCTAAAATTGAGAGGAGGATCATTTCACGTGCAAGAAGTATACTGTTTCAAAACCAGTGAGTAAAAGCCTTTGAAATGCCCACCTGTCCTCCTTGCGTTTTTCTCTTGTACAAACTTCTGTTGCTCTTTCTGAAAGTCTCCCAATATGGTCTGTAATAGTCAAATACCACTGACATCAATAGGAAATCCAAACAAATATACAGTACATAAAATGATGTAACCATTAGGCTTACGTATGTATAAAGTACGTAAATGTATGTAACCAGTATGTATGTATACAGTACGTAAATTTATGTGACCTAATTAACTCAACAACTAAAAAAACCATAATGTACCATTACACATCACGTTAGTAAGTAAGTTACGTTACCTTGTCAATAATGCCATCAATTTTCCCTTCTTCGACACTTTTCTTGATTGTCTGAGCGGTCTCCGTTACAGACTCGGTTATTTTCTTGGTTGCATGGCTGGCGAAGTTGAGGATGTAACCTAAACAATAAAAAAATAACAGACTTAAGTCAACACTGCTAACTTTTGACTATTTGACGGCTCTTCATCTCTTCAGATGTTATCCATCAGGTAACACAGTCTGTCTGACGCTAAAGGTTAACTCTTAAAAGCAAGTATTGGTTGACAAAGGTAACCTTGCAGGTTGAGCCTAGGCAGGTAACACAATCTTTCATAAGAGGTTAGCGTTAGCTAGAAAGCTAACTTGCTGAAACTGATGTGGCGGCTCTTCTTTCACTAGTGTGGCGCAAGGTTAGCTAGCCATCCCCAGGTCGCTAGCTAGTAAACTATCTTTTTCATATAGTTGAAAATACATTCGCACACAGTGATCTTGATGTCAGCGATATTAAACAAAATGCAAAACATATTTCCTCTTACCACCCAACCCTTTTGTTTGCAAGAGTTCATCGTCGTTTTTTAATTCCTCCTCGTTGTCTACACTTGCTCTTTCCTTGTTTACTTCGGAGTCCAGCACCTCAGGTGAAGTTTCTGTATTTTTTTCGACAGCATCAGTGGGTTGATCGACCCCTTCTGTCGGTGTCGTTGCACCATCCAGACCTAGCCACGTACCCCAAGCTTTGAACATTTTCAGCTGTAAGGAGTTTGCCTTTGAAACGGAATATGATAATGTTTTCACCAGACACACAGCAGCTACATTACGCCATGATCAGCTTTTGTGGCAGCTAAACAGCAAACGTCATCAGCATCCACTTCCGCGTTTTCAGCACACTTTGTTGTTTGGACGCTTTTGCTCGCCGTTCCTTGGTGCCATGGAAACAGCGTCGTGAATCTGCAGCAATGACCGAAAATGTGATACACAGAGGTTCTGGTAATAACTGCGTCGATTCAATCAATAAAAACACCGACCTCTTCGTTTCTTGTCTTGTCCACTTACCTTAAAAGATATTTCTGCCGTGGGCACAGAACACTGGTAGACATTGACCAAAGAAGAACGTTTCAGGCGTAACGTTGAGCTCACGAGAATTCCTTGGAAAATACATGTATGACTTCAACCGTTTCAAGACTGCATTGGAAAACACCTATTTGTGGAAAACACTCAAGTCAAGTTGAACATTGACCCATGAGTTATTTATGCCCTATGTTGCATTTATGCATCGGTGGGGGGCGCCAATGCTTTAGAACACAATTCATGTCCTTTCCAAATGGAATTACGTTCTCAGGTACTCTCCTCATCCGCGCCTCTACTGGCCAGTGCAGGTTGTTGGTTGAACAGAACGTGTAATCCAGTGCAGATGAGCCACTAGTAACAAGTTGCTCGGATCCCCTGCTTGCTTCTCTGTTGCCAAGTCTATTCAGCGGAAAAAGGGATTTATCGATACTTGGGATATGAGGAATGGACTTTTTGGACTAACAGTAATGCTGACAGAGCGACTTCCAGAACAACACGGGTGACTGAATCAAAAATCCCATGTTGTTATTCTTTAACGTTTTTTGGAGAAAGGAGTTTGTTTCTATTATTAAGACTCCCGGGGAAACGCGTTAGGTGCTGTGGTACAAGGTCTTAATTGCCTTTTGGTAACGTTGCTGGTTAGATTGTTATATAAATTTAATTTAAACCGGAGCGTATTAAGTATCTGTAGCTTAATTTATTTTGTGAAAATGGGAGGTGTTGAGGTGTCAGTCCTTATTATAAAGCGTCAGGAACTTTGCTAACTAGCAACAGTTAGCTTTGTGCTAGCTAACTATACTAGCTGAGTGATGCAGTAGGTCAGAAGTAAAACTTCCATACTTTTTAAAGGTTTTAGTGAACTTCATTTTAGTTGCTAACAAGTAGTTTGGCAAGCACAAGCGTCAATTAGAAAACAGTTATTTTCAGTTCAGATAGTTTTCGTATGTGTGAGTCAGTCAGATCAATTGGTTTCAACTTGTCGAGGGGATTGATGAACCACTGATAACGTTAGTGTGATAACCTATTGAGTTAAACATGGCTCCTAATGGATTTAAGGGGGAGTAGCGTTAAGGCTGGAGGAAGCAGCTTGATTCGGCACTTGGCTGGCAACAAGTCACCGCGACAAAGACATGGGGTCTTTTACCCCTTCAAACCGACAACATGTTGCATTTAATTCTCTCTTTTAAGAGCATTAAAGGTCTGGATTGTAAAGAGGTGTTAACACAGCAGAAAAGATAAGCAAATGCTGCAGTGTTTGGACTACTACAAGGCATAATTTTCACTGCTAAGCCCCACTTCCATTTAGCAGGGAAGTAGGTTTTCCTGTCATTTTGTGTATTCAGCCTTTGGATGTTTAGCAAGTTTGGGGGTCTGAGCTGCCATAAAAGACAATGGAAACCATAGATCACAGGATGGAGAACCAGTTTGTGGGCAGGGACCCCAACCATTTGATAGAGCCTGACAGATCTTATGGCTTGGACCAGAGAAGTGTTGATGGAGAAGGATGGAGGCTGGTGGATGTGCTCCTCACAGGAGGGGCTCCTTGGGGTTTTACCCTCACGGGCGGCCAGGAGCGTCACGAACCTCTTCTCATAACTAAGGTAGGTCTATGTTTAATAAGCTAAACACTTGTTACATCTGTGTTTTATTGTGTGTGTGTGTGTCTGTGTGTGTGAGAGAGGGAGCGACCGAGAGAGTGTATACAAGTGTATATGAGAGAAAGACAGACACAGACAAAAACAGCGAAGGAATAAGTAAAGGAAAGGTAGTAAACAATGTTCTTGTTGCCTGTTGCCTGCAATTTAGAAAGCCCATCAATGTCTTCGCTCATCTTTCATTGACTTTAGTGTGATAGAACAGTCACTTCTCAACTTGCTCACTGGAATTGGTGGTACATCTGACAACATGGGGACACTTAAGCTATCACTAAAATCTGTGTTAGTTATAGACTAGTTTGTTTTATAGATATCTCACATCACAACATTGGAAATGATAAGAAACTTTTGCCGGGGCATAGTGCGTTACATATGTTAACTGAGTTCAGGATGCCTAGTGTCTTGTCTGCTGGAGAAACAGGAACAGCGATAAGAACTAAAACTCATGGCCTAATGTAAACAAACGTGGCTGCTTCACAGCCCCAAACAAAGGTCAGTCTTTTTAGTCAGCAAACATACTACCCACACATGCAGTGTAGTTATCCGTTACCATATGTTTTAATTGGTAATCCCTGCATAAAGAATCTTTGTTGGCCTACTTATGTGATGTATTGATACGCTGTCATAGGTCAAATTAATTCAGGGGTGTGTTTCCCCAAAAAAGTTGCCAACTTGGTAAGCAACAATAGTTTTGGGAAATTCACCCCTATTTAATGGAAGTGACAAAATATTATATTGTCTTGATCTTTTACATAAGGTGATGTCGCATTAAAGTCTTAGGATACATTTTTGGAAGCGTTTGAATCGTAAAACCTCAAACATTCTTCTCTGCAAGCACATTTTGTTAAGGAGGAGCATCTGGACTTGCTCAACTCCGCCATCGTAAAACATCCCCATTGGCTTGTGGGTCTAAAGACTGTCAATAAAGCCACTGGGGGTAAACACATTGCTCTCCTTAAAGGACATGGCAAAAGCTAAAAGTCACAAATGAAATAGCTCCTTAAAGTTAAGCAGTGGAACATCATATGGACACATTTTCCCTTACCAAAACCCAGGCTACTCATAACGGGCTATACGTACATCTGACCTTTGTCCTATCTTCAGGTAGATGCTAATTATGCAGTAGCTTGTTTGCCGCTGCTGTGTGTGTGTGTTGCGCTGTTGTTTTATATCTCAGCTAGGCAAATGTTTGTGCACTGGTCAAGAAGGCTGAGCTTGAACCTCAAATACCGTAAATAATGCTGTTAATAACTGGACATTGTACACACTTTCACACTTACCAAGCAGCAGGGTGTAAAAGTGAAGGACTTCCTACCTCTTAACCCATCCGCCCATCCTCATTAAAACATCCCAACGTCACCTCCTCATCTCCCCCATGATGTCATTTATTTGGCCTTCGCCTCCGTAAACCTGCTCCATCACTGCTGCTGATTGGTGGCCTCGCCACTCCTCTCACCTCATTAGTCTGGTGCTCTGTGAACCTGTTGCAGGATCAAACGCGGCCCCACACAGACTAGCCCATACCCTAGCCTAGCCAAGCCCCAGCCCTAACACACACCCACACACACACACTCTCTCTCTCTCTCTTTAGGCCTCCGGTGCAGCTTCACTGCCCTGGGGAGTGCTGAGGCATGGATCCCACACTGAACTCCTGTGGTGGCTTCCATGTCCCTGCCAAACAGATTGCATTACAAAAAGGCTCAGCAGAGGCACATTACGTGCCAGATGTGCATGTCCGGACTAGCCCTAATGGTTCATTTAGCCCAGTCGTTACATAGTGGAAACACGCATGTTGAAAATGTATTCTGTCCGTTTATGTAATCATGCCATGAATAGGGCGATCTTGGAATGCTTTGGAAGTTTTTCAAACTAATTTGTATTTTCCCTACTTGAAACGAAATGCCTCCCTGTATAAGACAGTATTGAAACTATGAGTGTAATGCAGTATAGACTAATGGCACTTTTCCATTACATGGTGCCAGCTCAATATGGGATCTCTTCAGCTTGCATGTGATGGGTGGGGCGAGGTGTAGCACAAACCATACTTCTTTTACAAACGAAAGTGTGGGTTACTTATTTATGCTCATTGGCCATCTTAAATTACCACAAGGCAAAGTATCCCAACGGATCAATATTCTGTCCCTGTTATTCACTCTCATCATGTCTTTCTATCTTATTCTCCCATTTTGTAGATGTACAAGTTTGCATACTAGGGAGCGCACACCATGTTAATTACTTATTATTCCTGATGTTATGAATATGAGGCAGAAATGGCAATAGTAAAGTAGGCTTTCAAATTGAAGTGAGTGGCAGTTAATATATCGTTTCACCTGCTGTAGCCTACCTCACTATGTGTCCTTCCCTTTCTTCATTCATGATTACAGGTTAAACATGCTCTTAACCAACAAGCCTGTGGTAGCCTGTCTCTTTACAATGGAATTAATGTTCTTGAAAGCAGTGCAGTAGTTCAAATTCATGAATATTTTATTTGACAAGGAATAACCAAATGAAATAATAGCGTCGCCTTTATCGTTTCATGTACCTCACTGTGTGTGTGTGTGTGTGTGTGTGTGTGTGTGTGCATCCTGCCCTATCTTTATTCATGGTTGCTGGTTAAACATGCTCCTAACCATTCAGTGGCCATCAGGCTGTTCACTTCATATAGGCTCAGCAGGGATAGAACCTGACCAAAGCAGGTACGAGAAGTTGTGAGAGGTAGTAATTGTAACCCCCAACGTAAAAGAAAAAAAAAAGCAGACCTCAAACCCTTCTAGTAATAGTTTCAACACATTATGTGTCCATGCTGTCTACATCCTTGGTAGATGTAATAAAAGGTTAAAATTTGCAAGGTTGACGTTGATGAATTAGGTGTCCCACCAGTCATTGCCCTCAAAACTAGCAATCATCTCTTTCTCTACCCTGCCTAAGACAAATCTGTTTTGACAACAAAGACCCAAGATTCAGTAGATTTTAAAAATTAAGCCTATTTCCATCACAAATCTCCTCTTGCTCTTTGTTCTTTCCTCTTCTCCTCCCACGGTTTCCCTTTTGTACAATCATTAACAAATACAGTGAGAATGGAAGTGGCCTTTGTTTTTAAAGGGTTAAACCAGTGTGTCTTTTATTGACATAATGTTTTTTTTTGTTTTGTTTTTTTATTTCTTCTCAACTGACATAAAAACTGACCAAATCATAGTGAAATTCTCCCTTACCCCCTGTGGACTAAAGGTTATGGAATGCTCTGTCATTAGGGTTAATGATGATCAAGGCGACATGGTGAAGTGGGGATTAAACTTGGCCTTGGTAGATGAAGAAATCCAGACCTTTCATCGTTGCAGTGGTCTGGAAGAGGTCTGGTGGGTGAAGGTTACCTCAGAGGCAACCTGTGTGAGTGTATGAGTCACCTCTTCCCTCAGCTGCTTGGCATGTCGTTTTTTGGATTGGAAGCCTGGCCAAGCGAAACTGTGGTGTGTGTATTCTTTGGGTTAATGATAAACCTCCAAAGACCTTGCATGGGAGATTTGGTGGGGCACACCAGCTCTCCTCTTTTGCATTCTGGCATTAGCTTGTCGTGTTTGCAGGTGACCAGACTTAGTCCAAGGTCCACCCCTCGCGGGCATTTGTAAGAGGTTGTGTTGGTCACCGAGCTAGTAGCAAACAATCCCCCTTCCTCTTTGAATCACTGAACACCTTAATGGTGTTGTTATGAGACGGAGGGTGGACATGTGACGCGAATGAGCAGAATTCCTGCCATTGGTAAGGTCCTTAAGGAGTTCTTGGGTCACGCTGTCCAGTTTTCTGAGCAGTTAATGTGAACCGCTCAGCAGGAGTCTGCTCTGAGTGGGGGCACTTGTGCTATTTGCAGGCGTTCTGATACCAGCGTGCAAGGCGGTGAACTTGGCACGATTTCAGACCTCCAGGGGACAGTGTCACACCTCAACGATCGGTGAGATGGTTAATGTTGCACCTATTTTGTCTCATGTAACCTCCTTGTGTTGTTCAGTGTGCTTATGTATGTTAGACTTTGGTCAGGTCTTGGTGTCTGAGTCAATGAGATGCTCTATGGGGGGGCAAAGCTACAAAGGCACTTATGAAATAACTTTCAGCTTTTTTTATGGTTAGTTTCATCATACTACTTGTAAAAAATCCAAGCTGAGGAACTTTGTAGGCACAGAAAAGAAGAGGGAGATAACAGCTATGGTGGTTGTGTTGGAGAATATGAGGTCACTGCATGTCATTCCAGATGCTGCGACATCCCTAATTCACATATTAAAGGAACTTTTTATTTGAGAAACATTTGGTTCGGAAGTCTTTCAGCCACAGCTGCCTTAGGTGCATGCTTTATCACAGCATGCTTAAAACGTTGACTTGATGCAATGATTTCCTTTTGTAGCCGCTGTAATGTACAGAATAATTTAATCCATGACTTTGCCCTCTATTCTCCCTGTTAGCCACCAAGGATGGTATGCATGTGGTTAGGTTTTTGAGGAAAACCCTCAGGTTGTAAGTGAGATGTCATAAGTTCATGTAGCAGTTGACTTTTCGGATCTTGTCAGTAGCTATGGCTTTCCAAGTCTCTTTGTAGATAAGGTTTTCACCAAGTAGCTTAGGCCTTATAAACTTTTATTTTACGCACGTAAGTCAGAGTATTTAAATTGATCCACGTCAGTAGTAAAATGTTTAGCATTTTAAACCTGACCATTGCTGACATGCCTAAATCTTTACGTCCAAAGTCTCGGAGCCCTTTTCTCACCCAGCAGCTTGCTTGTTGCCTTTCTTTCCTTCTTCCTTCCTTCCCTTGCTTGTGTGCTCACTACTGTAAGTTCTTCCACCAACTGTTTTTTTTTTTCCTTGGGGTGATCTCTGTCTCCCTGCTTTCTGGAGGTGGCTGGCAGTGCCAGGAGCTGGAGAGGAATGCAGGAGTCTTGTCGGATTCTCCAAATGTACTGAATTATTCCTGACAGCCTCAAGCCTGTCGGAATGGCATGATGCAGCATCTGGGATAAATTTAGCCGGGATTAGAGAACCTGGCCTTCTTTAGGCTGTGCTGAGAGTACAGTCTTTGAGCTCTGGAGGGAAGGATGGGCTCTGGCTTTGTAGTGAAACCAACAAAGGAGCAGGCAGAGAATATTGGATTCACTTCTGGGACCTGGGATGGGTTATTTAGAAATGGTGGCTGCGGAAAACTTTGCAGGGTATGGATCCCACGCTATTGCCAGCAGTACAACAATGTACGACAATCACAATGGACTCCTTTTAACAACTTCCATGTACAGTGTGCTGAACGGAAGTTAGTGAGTCATACTGTGCTGATAAATGTGTGCTAACAGTGTCTTTTATCTCCTGGCTTAACACATGGGCATGACGTTGAGTGGGCCAAACTGCAAAGAGTAGCCTAGACAGTGTGGATTTTGCAGAACACTTAGATTGTAGGCTAGGCCCAGGCTACATTTTTCTCTGCTATCGTTCTCTGGCTGTGTCCCAATTCAGGGGCTGCACACTTCTAAGGCCAGATTCGTAGACCATTTGCGTCATAGTTGCGCGACTAGTACTGTCCCATTTCGATGGATACTTTGAATTCGACCGACAA
>JAVQKI010476011.1:0-14292 GCA_036025975.1 Nematalosa erebi | reverse complement strand
GTGGAAAATAATTGATACTGTGTTAGGCCATCCTATGACATATAAATCACATCACTTGACCTAAGCCTAAGAGCCTGCAATCTATCAAATCTCATTAGATATAATGAAAAACTGTGATGCCCCTTGCAAGCATATGGTACAACACAGATATGCATACAATGTATAATGAAGAGAGTATTCACAGGAAGTGCTTCCAAAATAAAAGCTGCAACACTGGCAAAAAAAAAAATGCTGGACCTGCCTACTAAGTACATAGCTTGGTGGGTTCATACTCCATAGAGTATGGTTGCTTGGCACTGAACGTCTGTAGGGCTGTGAGTATCCGCACCACCTCTGAGCTGGATAGCTTTAAGCGGTGGCGGAGCAGGCACGAGAACAGGTCCAGAGGCTGAGGTCCGGGTGGGGACAGCTTATTGACCCGGTGCCTGATCTCCATCAGCTGCAGCAATGCAGTGTCTCGTGACCCCTGCGTGTATGGGTAGTCCAGCTGAAGAATCAGGTCTTGGATTGCCTCAGGGTCAAAGTGCATGCTGTAGCCAAATAGCTGCATGCTGTTGATTTTCATGTAGCCCAGGTTTTGGGAGGCGTCGGTGACCTCCAGCGGCTCCAGATACACAGAGCCGTTCCCCTGAGGTGAGTCGGCACGGATTTTGCTCCTCAGGTAAAAGTGCACCGTCTCAAAGAAGCTCTTCCATCTGTTGCCCAATGTCAGAGTCCAGTTGTAGCAGTAGAGAGGAATATCAAGCTTAGTCTTCTCCCAGTCGGGGTAGCCATGTTGGTTGATGGGCATGGTCCAACTCTCTGAATGGCTGCCCCCAAAGGGGTTGACATAGACTGACAGCACAGGTTCCAGGGTGCTGTTCTTGGTGTGACATATCTGGAGAGAGAGGCCTAGCAGCATGTGGATGCGGTTGGACTTGAACTTGTTGCTCTTCAACGTGAGCAGCATCCTCTTCCTCCACGAAGGGTCGAACCAGGCATTAAGGCGCACGTCATTACTGACGAAGATGCCGTGCAGGGCGATGCGGCCATCCCGTCGCTGCAGCAGGTACCGCAGCTCCCCGTCCTGCAGGTCCGTCTCAAAGCCAAGGTAGTGGTCCGTGGAGTCAGGAACAGCGTGCCGGCACGTGCCGTGGCTGAGGACGTACCCAGGGTTGCAGCTGGCACAGCGCGTGCGGTTCTCTACGGAACACGAAACACAGCGAGGCCCACCACCCACCATACATGGGATGAGGCCCTGGCAGGAGCGATGCTCATATGGACAGGTGCAGCTGTGGGTGTCCTCCGAGTACTGTCCAATAAGATTGTTCTCACTGCAGTATAGGATTGAGAGGATGTAGTTGAGCCAGTAGACAAGGGACCTAGGATAAGAGAGGAAAGCAATACAAAAAGACAGGGTTTTAGACTTGCCAGATGGGCTTAAAGAACAACAAGCAGTCAATCAGACCTAACAATAACAAAAATGTCATAGTTTTAGTGGGGGTGCACAATAAAACGAACTAATAGGTGTAATAAAAACAGAAAGTGGGGCATGAACGAATGGCTTGTGTTTGGGAAAACAGCATTACGGAAAGTTCTTCATTGCGTTAGGTGAAACAAAGTGTGACAATAAAACGTACACTTTTGTAGTGAACAATCCAGTGAGGCCACCAGAGACAGAAGCAATGATAGCCAAAGGTGTATTTCCTCATTACAAGAGAAGGCATCGTTTTTTCTTTTCTTTTCTTTCTTGAAACCATTAACTAAGAATGATCCACAAGTGAGCACCACAGGGTGCAATTTCACGCTTGAAAAAACAAAAAACAAAAAAAAAAAAGCTGTGCCTCACTTACTCTGTCAGCATTTCTTGCAGCACTCTACAATGCCATATTAACAATGCACTCTAGCATTGTAAATCCCCCACAAAACAACCACAACAACAACAACAACAACAACAACAAAAAACTTGCATAATTACAACAGAAAACAAAGCCTGAGAATTGTGTGTTAATGAGCCTCCAAAAATGTACTGCACCTATCCCTCTGCAGAACTATTTTGGGTTGTGTGTTGCATCTCTTGCTGAGACTGAAGAGCTTGTTAATGGTTCTCCGGGCCTTGGTGAGGAGCTGACTGGTACTCGTCTCTAGCTGCCGATATCGCTGCTGCAGAGTGGCGTCGTTCTTCCAGAGGTGCAGGATGACAGATGAGTTCAAGACGTAATGTGTCGGCAGCTGACCCACAAAGCTCTGGAACTCTTCTAAGTAAGTAGATCACAATGAATTATTAAAATTCACATTATTGTGTCGATTATTCATTCGTGAAATTATTTGACTGGAACTAAGGTTTTTGGACTTCTGAGACAGATCACTGTACATAACTGGCCTCAACGTCTGTATGTTGGTCTAGTAGCACAGCTGAATGTCACTTTTTTAAATTAAATTAAATGTGAGATAAATATTATTAGTTTTACCTCCTAGCAAGTTACAAGCTGCTGTGGCATATCTCCACAATTTTCCACAGGAGTTTCAACAAGTCCAAATCTGAATTCTTGCAGTAAATAGGCACTTTGAAACTGAACAAAGACAAAGAATTCAAAAGAGCACCTGACTCCTCAAATTCTTGGTTGGCCACCCTCCAGACCTCTTTGACACGCTGTAGGTTGGCTTCCAGAGAGTGCAACTCTTGCTGAGGGCAGTTGCATTGTGGGAAGCCGGGGTGACACTGGCACCAGCAGTCATTTTGTCGGCAAACAAACTGGCCCTCTGCATTGCAGCCGATGTAGCCCAAGGCAGCCTGGATAAAACTGTTTCTTAAGTAGGCAGGCAGAATAACCTGAAGTCCTGAGAATGAGTGAGAGGATGGCAGAGAAAGAAGTAAACAATCCCTCTGGGCTGTGCCTACAGGGGATTATTACTGCCAGGTGCTAAAACACTTTCAATTAACAATCAAGGTAATCATGAGACAAATGACTTCTCAAGTCACAGGAGTGATTTATTTAAACTCATTAATTACTTTATCCATTACAGAGAAAGAGAGAGAGAGAGAGAGAGAGAGAGAGAGAGAGAGAGAGAGAGAGAGAGAGCAATAGTGTGAGTGAGAGAAGAGAAGAATAAAAAAGAAATGAGAGAGAGGTGCCTCTTCAGCAGCATTTCTGCTTTGCTGAACTGTGAGTGGTCCCATGAAAATGGCACTAGTTTAGGGACAGAAGATTTGTTAAATAATCAGGTGTGCTGTCTGATGATGCATAAGAATTAATGAGCGTTTCACCTTGCAAATGGACTTTGTTTTCAGGGCTGTGCACTAGTACAGAGCTGACAGAATCAAGGTTGTCATAGTTACTGCATCCAAGGGGGCCTGTCCTTGTTTCTGTCACCTGCAATCAAACAAGAGAATATTACACTTTTAATGAGCTTTAAAAACATGTTGATTTGTGGATAGATGGTAAAAGAGAAATAATTACCTCCTCCATAGAGTTTATGTTTTCAGTTTGTTTGATTGATGCAGAATTATCAAAATGTACCAGCTTACGACTTGCATAATAATCAGGAGGATGCAGCATTGCTCACATTAAATCTGAACTGGATTAGATCAATATATTTCACTTCACTTACTGTTGCAACATACAGTTTATCATGTCTCCACCTCTATCACCTCTCACTGTCTATCAAGTCTCCTCATTTAAACAAGCTTGTTTACCTCCATGAGTGAGAATGAAAGAAAGTGGCATCTCTCTCTCTCTCTCTCTCTCTCTCTCTGTGTGTGTGTGAGTATGTGTGTGTGTGTGTGTGTGTGTGTGTGTGTGTGTGTGTTTCACTGTGTTACTGTCTGTGGGGATTTGCAATCCTCTTTATACCCACTGTGAAACAACACACAATTGTGTTTTGATATGCAAAGCCTGTCAGGACTCATCACTCCTTTCAAAAAGCAATCAGACAGAGTTTAAAAATCCAAACAATAATTTCAAGGACAACAAGAAACGGAGAGAAATCAGGCAAAAAGAGTGACAGAAAAGGCAGGGACAGCAGAGAGACAGTAAAAAAAAAGTTAAAGAGATAAAGAGAGAGCGAGAAAGAGAAAGAGAAGGAAAAGACAGAATTGCAACTCCATTACACCCTCAGCAGGCTGTTGTGTTCCTGATGCTCCTGCTAATGCAGCTGCAGCATGATTCATTAAAGAAAGCCTTCTCTGCAGGCCCCAGTGCTCCCATTCTCAAAAAACACTGGGTGAATAGAGGACTAATAAACAGTCCAAAAGCATATCTACATCTATATACACACATATCCATATGCTGTGGGATGTAGTGGGTGTGCTGATCCAACCAAGCTAGGGGTGTTGCACTTCTGTGTTGACTATTTTCAGATGATGTATCCCTCATCTGTGTAACAAGCATGTAAACCCTATGTAATGTTTGTTGTGTTTTGCACTGATTTATCTCTAGTGTTGGTCTAGTGTTATCTGCCATCCATAAATGTACTGTAGATCCATGTGACCCCACAGATTGATAAACTACATTGTGATTCAACAAAAAAAACAGGCCCACGGCCAACAGGGGAGAAATGCTCGGCTTGTCTGATTGGCTTGTTTCGTCTTGTCTTCAGAGAGCCCTTTTAACAGATATTTATGATTTATGCACATGTTGCCTTAACATCAGCATCAGAAAACTGAACCAACATTATCTGTGCTAAGATCCTCTCACAAAGGCTGCTATTAGGGGTGAGAATCGAGAACCGAGTATCGTGTACAACCGAGAATCGAATGCTTCAGTTCACTGAAATCGTATCCCTCTGACATTATCAATTCCTCTTATCTCTGTTTTTCAGATCATGGTCAATGGGTCTTTCTGAATACAAAATTGAAATCTATAACACAATACTAAATGGTTTCTCTCATTCAATAAGCTGTTATGGTCACCTTGGTAATAAGCTATATTATAGACCTGCTGTATGTGCTGATACTGAAAACAAGAGTAGCCCATTCTCCAAACAGTAAAGAATTTATTAAAAAATTGGAACAATAAGCAGAATCGACAATGGCATTGATATTGATAAAATCCTATCAGTTCCCACCTCTAGCTCCTATGCAAAACAAGCATGTGCTTCATCAAAAGCCAGCCAAACTCACCCTCAAGACTTCCTTCTAGACTTTACTCATATATCAGTTCTTCTTTACTTAGAAGTAAACAGAACAGAGGTATGATATTTCTTCACAAAACCCCCAGATACGACAGAGACATTACAGAGCTCCACACGCTGCCAAAAAATCCTTACCTGAGTAATCATTCATGTTGGCCTCCTTGACCATTTTTTAAACATTTTACCAATAAAAATTTGAAGGCGATTGCTATACGGAAGCCACAGTCCTGGTAGTGAATAGGGCTAACACTGACTGTCTGTACTCTCAAATGTCACACTGGCTGATGTGTGCGTTCTTGAGCCTGCAACACAGTCTCCTGCTGTCATGTTTAATTTGAATGAGATTGGGTGGCAACGTTTGAGTGATAAAATGGCAGGTGGTGAGGGCTTTGGCTCACTGGATCCCTTCACCTCAGATTCTTCATTATTTGAAGACAGTCACTAAGACCAAATGCCCTACCAAGCTAGTGTTTTGAGCTTCGAAACCGATTCTGTCTCTAAGAAAAGGCCCTCATGGGAAAAGCAGCCACGTATTGCTCTCAGTATATCGTTACTCTGTTTGGCACCCCTGCAGTCCTACAATTACTAGAGCCACAGACTCTAAAAAAAAAAACCAACCACTTTCCCCCATATTGTCTAAATTGTTTAGTGAGAAGTGGCGAATGGTTTATCTGAAATCATTTGATACAGGACAGACAGACTATTAGTGCAGCTCCATTACTCCCTACATAACTGGCAGCTGAGGACTGAATGCTCTTTTCCTGTTTGATCCAGCGAGAACAGAAAAAGAAGGAGAGAAAATAAGCGACTACCTACAGCTAATATACTGCACTATAACTACTGCGCAGGGCAACCTCAACTCAGAATGCCTTGACTTAGACCATCTGCCATTATAATGAAGATCAATCTGCACAAACAGGCACTGCATACACCCCCTTCATAGATCCTAATTAAAAGTCTAATTGTATAACTTCAATCTAATCTCTCATTCCAACAGCTCATCCATCTGTCTTGTAATAAGATGTGCTCAAGACAAGAGTCTACTTTTAGCACTACTTTAACCTGCAGATAAATCATCCAAGTCTCTTTCTCAAAATACATAACTGAAAGAACTAACAAATGGAATAAGCAAAGGCAGGATGGAGTTGAATATAGTTGGAATCAAGCCACAAATTGACCATCTTCCCTAGGGTAGCTGATTCTCCCTCTCATCTGAACAGAATCTTGTCCTAATGTTTTTCCAATCTCCATGCACTAATTATGATTAAAATATTTTTTAAGTTCCTGAAAATAACTGTGAAGTGTCTATAATCAGGTAATCATATTTTGTCATTCAAACAAATTGTTTGGCAAGAAAGTCCTTTGTGATGACCTGCTTCAAATAAACTGACTTGTTGCTTCATCACCATATGTGAACGGGCAGTGGTAGCGTAGGGTGGTGGTAGTGTATCAATTAAGTATAGCCTGGAAATTGTGGGTTCGAATCCTGGTTGTCACCATTGTGCCCTTGAGCAAGATACTTACTGTAACCTTAACTTGCTCTAGAGAAGACTGGCCCTGAAGTTGATATATGATAAGTCACTTTGGATAAAAGTGCCTGCTAAGTGTACGTAAATGTAAATGAATGGAGCTTTAGAACAGGAACTGGTCATACTTGATGAAAGAGGGTGGGGAATTTTCAAGCCCATCTGTCCTGTATCACCCAAGCAAAAGAATAAGACATAAAAACATTATTTTTTGGACACTGAATCCATGGTAGTATTCCTCCACTCCCCTGGATCTGATTGTTTAAATTTTGACTTTGCTGAGCATATGTCCATTATTGTTCATAAATAATGGCTTTATGAAAAAAAAGACTGGTATAAAAAGACATAAAAAGAAATTGACCCCACCTATCATGTGTCTGTTCCCTTCCAGTGCAGGGAACACCTCACTTTGAGGACCAAGGCCCTACTCTAACTATGTGTGAAGTAGCTCTGCTGCATTCAGATGAATAGGTATTTTAGATCAATGCTCCTCTTGAAACAACAGTAACAGAAAAACCCAGTAAGCACAATCAGGAGGCTTTGTTCATGGCTGGCACCAGCCTTGGCACTGGTCAGGTTTGCTCAGGTTCTGATTCCTTTTAAGTGGTGATAACATTCAAGACAGATCTATAAACCACCAATCAACAACCCAACACAAAATAAATATTGCTGCACTTCATGCAGAGAAATGTCCAACAATGACAAGATTTTGTTTAAAGGCATCCAGCAAATGGCAACCACAAAAAATAAGACCCCTTGTAAAATTGTAAACTAGTTGTAAAATCGTTTTTTTCCCCAAAATGAATGTTTAGATATTAAACTTGGTCCAACCATATCTACACAATCTACACATAAACACCACAGGAAATGAGCATGACTCAGGCCCAGCAACACTGTGGACTAATGGGAAATGGGGAAGTCTGATATTAGCTGTAACACAGGCATGTGACATTTGGTGAACTTCAACTGGAAGCCTGATTTTCATGAGATACATCGTGAGACACACATTTTTCATCTATTTGATTAACTGATCCTTCAGCTTGCAGGCTACATGTGCTGTACACAGACAAATACACCCATCAAAAGACTTTATATTTTTTACGCTTTCAAAAAACATTTTGATTTCCATAATAATGAAGGCAGCAAAAGGCCCATTTCTCATAAAGAAGAAAACTAATACAGCTCCACCTCTCTTTGTCTTCCTCCTGTTTCCAATAAGCCATTTCTCGCCTTTATTTCTGTGACTGTCTGCCTTACCTTGATGGCAGAGGAGGCAATCTGAAGATGGTGCAGCTTGCGCAGTGTGCTCTCCCTGTCAATGAAGTAGGAGGCAGCCAGCTGGTGGAAGGCCTCCAGGGTCAGCGCTGTGGTGCTGTTCAGATCAATCCCAACTTCCGGGCCCCTGCTAAACTTCCTCTGGTCCACGAAAATGGTCAAAGACTCCTCTCCTGGTAGGCCAACAAAATGAGGGAGAGGGGGGAATTTAATGGTTTAGATGTATCACTTCAACACAAGCCTTTATTCAAACTGTCTTGGAGTACAGTTAAATTCTTACTGACATTTTGTTGGCACTTCTGTGCCCCTAGGAAATTAAGCCATTGATGTTGGCATTCCAGGCACCATTCTCTACCAGTGGAGCTACAGAAATCCCTTTAAAGGATTTATTCACAGTAGACCTGAGGCTGAATGGGAAAGATTGTTTATTCCACTCTACAGGTTACAATATCTCAAATGAGCCACATATCAAGACCTACTTAAAGCCCTTCACCTATACAGGAATGCCCAAAGTCAGCAAAGGCAGGAAGAGCTAACATTTCCTGTGTTGAATCTATTAATATGAAAGTATAAGTAGATCTTTTCACTTTTTAAAACACTGATTTCATGACATCTGAAAAAATCAGCATGGAGTTCATTCTAAAACAAGACTCACTTTACTTTAAGGTGGATCTGTCTGACTTTGACACGCTTGCAGAATGGGATGTGCCATGCACACATGCAACACTTATGGCCTGTTGCCTTCCCTATTATAACAGACACACAGTAGAATGAGAAATCTCCTATATTGACTGGCTGTACCTCCCAAAGTGGCTGAGAGCAGGAAATGCGTCCCATACTTCTTGATGATGTTGTCTGTTATCTTCTGCAAGGTGGGCCTCCGCCCCAGCAGCCTGATGTTATGAATAAACTCGGGGTCAAGAGGGGCAGCCACTCCAGTGCTCTGCTGCCTCTCCAAGGCCAAGCTGTTGACCCTCCATCTCCCAAATTCCCTGTGAAGCAAGGTAAGCATTATATGCAGCAATTTCGGCATCAGGACAATATGCAATCTGGTGAAATGCAGAAATGTAATCAGCCATATGCAAATCAGACCCCCCCCCCCCAAAAAAAAACATTATTCCACACAGCTCCCAAAAACATTGCGCTTTCTCTTTTTCCACACAATTTATCTTCACTGCTGTGGCAAAGCCAGCACAGTGGGTGTGACTTGATTGAGCTGGGGTTTGAGGAATCTCGGAGCAGACCAACAGAAGTAAACTCACCAGTCCACAGAGACCTCTATCAGTACAGCATGTGGTAGAATACCAACAGCTATGTTTGAAACTTTATCTCATTCTAGCCAGTTTAAGTCTTTTATAATGAGATATCTGAGAGACTCTGCTGCCCACCTTTTCCCCTGTGTTTCCTAAAAAACAGATAGCTGTTTGGATGAAGATGTGGGATGGGCGTGGGAAATGGGTCTTCAAGTGATCAAAACTGCCGCGAGATTAGTCTGACTCCTGCTGACATTTAACAGAAAGATCACCTTATTGAATAGCTAGTCTCTCATTACAGTGACAGTAATAGTCCAGACCCTGCTATGCACAATATGTCTGATTGCCCTTGCCCAGACTTGCACGCCCATACATGCATATACACAAACCAGAAGTTGCAAGCTGCACTTTGATGTCCTTTCCCTGAGAAAGAACACACACACAAACACACACTTGTATGACTGCACTTGCATGCATGTGCATGTGCACACACACACACACACACACACACACACACATATACTGTACACATGTACGCACACACACACACACACACACACACACACACACACACACACACACACACACACACACGCGCGCACACATTCACACACAAACACAGAATACAAGATCTGAGGATGAACTGCAGTGCAAGTCATCTACAGTTTCCTCTCTATCCAGGCTGACAGTCTTCTTGTGCCCCAAGGCCCAGTATATTTTCTTCAGTGCTTTAGTGATCCTCCTCTCTCTCACTCCCTGTTTACAGAGAATGCCAACGGGAAGTGTGATAGGTTAATGTGGGGCTTAATCTACATCATTCATACATAATGGAACATGCATTGTAAGCCCCAAAATAATCTCTAGGTGATTAGCAGCAAGTTTTCACTGAATCTTACAACTGCGTTTAATTCTCTTATTTTATATCAGAATGACATATGCAAAGAATGCTCTTTGAAGTACATTGTCAAAAATCTTGCAGTTTTTATATAGACAGGCTGTTTGCCTTGAACATCTTGGTAAACACTGCAGGTTTCAAGCATGCTGCAATCACATGTCCTAGTGGAGCATTAAAGCAATTTTGTGTGTTGTCTACTGGGATGCCAAGAGAGCAGAAAAAGAAGAGGATACAAAGACCAGAAAATCATAAAACTCACAACACTGTACTTATTATTGTAAATCGAAGCTACAACAATTTGCCCAGTTTAGTTGGGGGACTTGGGACTGGTGGTGGTGTGTGGAGTAAAGGGCAATCATTTCAGTGTCTCTGAAACATAAAAAAGCCAACAAATGATCCACCCATGGACTGTTGGATGGAGTGTATCATTACAGCCAATCAGCCTAACGAGGCCTGAGATGAGTGGCGCTTGATGGGCACTCCACACGCACAGAGGGCCATCCACCAGCCTCTTCCCCACGAGGGAGCACGGGGCGACAGAGGGACGCTCAGCTGGAGAGGCCTTTGGCAGCCACCAGTGGGGACCTGGGGCTATGTCTAATCAAAAGGCGATAGCAGGGATGCAATGGAGATGTGGTCCGGGAGGGGGTGGGCGCTGGTGGCACTGGGATCAGCACTCTAATCAGCGCTGCTACGTGTTGTTAGTCATAGAATGCATGACGCCACTTCTGAGGGTGCTTGAGACAGATGTTGTTAAATTCTTATGGCTCACATACATTATGCATTCTTCCCCTTTTTTTAAGACAGAAATGCTCATTATGGTCACTGTTTCACCTTGGCAAACTTTGAAAAGAACAAAAATCACAGACTGAAAAGAACAAAAATCACAGACTGATTGAACACTGTCTCTGAGAAGCAGTGTTACATGTTGGGTATTATAATTATTACTTGCTATAATATGATAACATCATTATTACCCTGTTTAGGCCTGTCCTTAACTGTCAGTGATTCTTCATTTGCTCTAACATCATCATCATCATCACAGTCAACATCTGTGGGCAGAAACACTGACTCAAGTCATATGAAACTGACTCCTGTCCATTGTAGAATTGACCTAAAAAACATATATATAGACCTACTAGCTATTTTATTTCCTGGTATTAGAGGAAAATTCTGATTCTTTTGAGCAAATCAGACCAAGGTAACGGTCACATAACACAATCACAAAGTCACATAACACAATCACATTGTGACGCAAATTATTGATACTACTTAATTAAATACTATTTCAGATACAGTGCATTTTGGATACAACTTGGATGACATTTTACATTTAAAGGGTAGTCTAACAGCAAAACATTATGATGTTTCTCCACTCAGAATAACCTTGATATGATGATGGATGCATGTAATGCATTTACTGTACTGGCACAGTCATACTCCTACCATGCACCATGAATATCAAATATGAAAGTTCAACTTCAAAGGAAATGCTGAGCAGCAAACATCTTGCTTTAATAAGGCAGAGTAATGGCACAGATGGACAGGATTCTGTGAGTAATTCTGGGGATGTTCTTGTTCATGAGGGGACATCTGCTATTTTAGTGGGTTTGGTTTAGTGGGATATCCTTAGCGATCTGTATGTTTCAGAAATGTAAAAATATTTTTCACATTCCACTTAGATTCCACTGAGATATCATTGAGATATCATTAATCTGTCTTAAAATTATGATTTGGCTTGCATTGACTTGTTGATCAGTGTGCCATGATTGGGGGCCTTCCAGTTTAATTATCAGATTACCATAATATAAGAAGATTTGTTGCTTTCATCACAAAAGACACTGGGAACAAATTAGGCTAAATGCAAAGACCATCAGCATTTATATGAGCCCATGGAGTATTAATGTATATATTTTTTGTTACATGAATAAAAAATCCTGCTTTACGTTGGTTAAACACTTGCAAGAGCACAATACAATCAATTGATTATGACACATAATAAACTACTAAGGCCAACTCAATGTGTCCTAGGTTGTCAGTAGACACAACAGATTTTTGTACACCCAGCATTTTCAACACGACCACATATGCATATTAGATATCAGTCTTGCATCTCACCTGTAAATCTTATATCTCGTTGTAAAGCCGTTTTCGTAACGTTCCGTGAACTCAGTGAACTCCTGTGCGCGGTGAAACGGTCCTTTATCAGACAGGAGCCAGCTCAGGGGGTCAGCGGCATTAACGAAGACGGCCGCGGTGGCTATAGCCCAGCAGCAGCGAAGGGTAAGTATCATACCCTCCCATCGGCGCATCTGATCAGCCGGTCTAAGACCAACACTTAGACTGATCATTCTTCTCCCAAGGAATCTTCATTCTTTCAAATCTGTCGCTTTACCCTGTTGTAAGTAAATACACCGTGAGCCATGTCGATGTTATCATCAATTATATGAGCACAGACTGATGAATTATAAACTTCACAATAACCTTGCGTTGGCTATATTCCATGTGACAACTTTGAAGTTCAACAGTAGGCTAATCTGAGTTTCTCAGGTTGCCACCATTAAACAAGTAATCTTGTACCCTATAAGCAGTGTGCTATGGCCAGATTGGATATGATGAAAAATACAACAAACCCTTGCTATGTGTTCGTGTAGCCTAACGTAATTATTCGTATTTACCAGAGAAGACAGCAGTGTAACTTCCACAAAAGGGAAAGCATCCATGTACAGAGGTGAGGGACCATGCAGGAGAGAGTTTTTTTCGTCACAGTCTAGGCACCTTTCGAAGTTGGAAAGACGGTCTTCAAGAACTATGAAATTACGCGACCAAAACTGGCAGAACAGAGCGAAGTGTTATGCTTAGATGGCAAGCAGTAATCCCTGTAAGAAAATAGAAGGTATGTAGTCCATTGATCATTTCGAGAAAGTGTTTATATCATGTATTCCAGCAGCTGGAGACAGGGTCCGACTCTCCACTTCTCTCGGTTGGTATTCAGCAATAGCCTACCGATTTATTCATGTTCATCGCGCCCTCCCCTCCCTTATTGGTTATGTCTATGGGGGGGCGTCAACGATCAAGTAGCCATGGGTTTTTTGTCCGTTTTTACTGTCAGCGAAGTATATATTGCTGATGTATGCTTCCAATATGAATAGGATGAGGCTTCTTGACATCAAAATCCTCTGTGTTTCATTTGTTATATCGCTGGAACTTAAGTAATGGCCAGTGAATTTTGCTTTTATAATCTCACTGTAAGCAAAGAGGAGTCTTACATGATACAAGATAGTTCAACTTGTGGTAGGCTCAGTTAATCTTTGATCTAGCCAGCAGCATAGGTTATAGGCTTCCCTCTCTCTCTCTCACGCACACGCACACATACACACGCTCACTCTCGCACTCACACACGTACACACATTTCTAGCCAGAGATTTCAATACTAGAATATCTAGGCATACATTATGCTTTGTTTGGCCATATGGTTATGATGATGAAAAATGAAAAACTTGTTAATACTGAGATAAAATAAGTCAATTATTCAACAGATTTTTTTGATGTATAAATTCAACATATCAAGCAAGCAAAAGAGAGAGACATTTCCCATCCATGTTTTGAATTGAAGAGAAAGAAAGTATAGTAAGTTGTTGTCATGATTGCTGTCTGGATGATATTTAATGATATGGAAGTCTGTGAACCTTTGCTTGTGCAGCTAAAGTAATGCATTAAATATTCAATTTCTCCGCACCATAATTTGTGCACAGAGAAGGAAAGGGAAGCAGGCGAAATGAGTTTCCCTCAGGGGTAAAGTCTGTTAGTCTCTTGTACTCTTCGCCTTTGTTGTCTGCATAGACAGTAATTGAAATGTTCCTAAACCTGCTTTTTCTCCCCATCTCTCTCTTGCTCTTTTCTCCCAATCTCTCTTGATGCATGCACACACAAACACAGTCTCTCTCTTTTTTTTCTTTCTTCCATTTCTGTCTTCCTCCTTCTCTTTTTTCTTTCTTTCATTTCTGTCTCTTTGTCCATCCATTTCACTGAATCCCCCTACCTTGCATGAATGAACCAAAAGGAAAAAGGAATAGAGTCTGCTCACATTGCAGGAAGACTGATGGAATTTGGCATGACTTCCTTGTATGAGTAAAATGCTGACCAAGTAATCAGGGAGAAAACTCTGCTTTTCTTTATCTGTGTAAAATTTCTTCAGGTCATAATATGGCATCACTCTACTGCAATATAC
>JAVQKI010475780.1:0-12751 GCA_036025975.1 Nematalosa erebi | reverse complement strand
GCCAGTTATGGCTTCTTTTTGGCAATATTTTTGGGGGGTTGGCCTCTCTTTGGTATACCTTTGGCAACAGTTTGGTATGCCAAACTTTGTTTTGGCTGGGTTTTGGCCTCCATTTGGTTTTCTTTTGGCTTGCCTAATTTGGCCCAAATTTGGGCCGTACATCATCCCAAAGCTTTGCCAAAATGGTATGCCATATATGGGCCAAATTTGGGCCATAGTAATTTTGCTATCTGGGTAGGTTACTGCAGTTTTAATGTTTCACCAGTGATATGTTTATGCATATTGACTTATATTCAGAGATGGGTTCTGGGTCTTCCCTGGGGAGGGGGAAAAATGTTATGTTGCCATGGCAGCGTTTGCTGCTGCAGGTTCAAGGCTGAAGGATGACGTGTATCCGTTGTGTGTGTGTTCACGTTGGGTTAATAAACGGTTAAACATGGCGTGAGCTGTCCTGCTCTGTGTGAACTTCCCAGAGAGTTTTACCACACATAACAGCCTGTTCAATGATGAACAAATTCTCAATTTTTGAAGTCAATGGACTATAGACAGTAGATTTTTTTGTTATGCAACAAGTCCAAAAATCAGTCAACAGTTTTCTGTTCACATTATAATAAAGCCAATTTTTTACAATAAAACATTTACAATAAAAGCCATTATAAGAATGTATAATGTCTATTGTTTCTTATGAAAAGTTCTCAAAGAAATAATGGCTCAATAATGTAATTTTGTTAATTCAACAGCCAAATCTGACAAACACATATCGGCCAAGAATATTGGCTATCAGCTTTCCTGAGCAACCAGATATCGATATAGGTATCGGCCCCTAAAAAAACATAACGGTCAACCCCTACTGTACTTCATAGGTCTGCATGATTGGATGATTGGGACTTCATACCTTGAATTGGTAGCACAATCAGGTCAATTGGATCTGTTATGAGAAAGTTAGTTTTTAGCATTTCAGACAAAATGGCAGTAAATGGCACAAAACGCTGTTTTTACAGTATACCCATTCTAAAGTTCCAAACAACTTTTGTGTTAGTAAGTAAACAGTGACAACGCGTGAGGAATCTGGCTGGGGAAGCCTAGTGCCATAAGTTTCACGGTAATGGTGTAGCCTGTTGCACATACACTGATAATATGTTCTAGTTCGAAATCAGACTAGGACTGGGTTTCCCAAAACCTTGTATGTATGCTATTTGCTATACCTTAAAGCGACAGACCACCATTGCGATTCCACTATTAGCTCCAAGCTAGCATGTATCATTGCATTGGATTAGACCATTAGCAAGATGCTAATGATGCTAATGGTCTAATCCGATGCAATGATACATGCTATCTTAGAGCTAATAGTGGAATCGCAATGGTGGTCTGTCGCTTTAAACACAGTTTGAAGTAGTCAGATCTACCAGTAATCTTCATAAACTGGAATATGCAGTATGTGTGTATTGTGTTGGTTCCCTGCTTCTGAGTCACATACTATAAGACTACAGATGTGTCAGCTGATAGATGTTGCCACCTGTGGCACTGGGTTGTGCTAAGCCATCTAAAACACCTTGAGGGAGGCATGTGTGTGTGTGTGTGTGCGTGTGTGTGTGTGTGTGCGTGTGTGTGTGTGCGTGTGTGTGTGCGTGTGTGTGTGTGTGTGTGTGTTTGTAAATCAGAAAGGGGAGAAAGCGCGAGAATGGCCGAGTGAATGAGTTGTGGGTGTATGACTCTCACTCAGCAGGGGGTTGTAGAGAGAGGAGAGTGCATGCAGTAAGTGGGCCATGCCAATTAGTCACTGCTCACACAAGAAACTCATTTAATTAGATGTCATTTTAAAAGGAAGGAATTGAGTCCTCTGGTATTTGACCTTATTCTCTCCTTTTGCTTTTTTTTTGCCCTTCTTCTCCTCCGCTGACAGGAGTTTGTTTTGCTTGGCTGTGCCTGTCAGTCATGGAGAGATGAGTTGACCTGAGAGCATTGCATCAAGCTGGCTTTGTTTTCTGAATGTGTGAGGGAAATGAGGCGCCATAGTTACACAGTTACATAGGCCATAGTTAGACGGGCCTTGATGTTGTCATTTGTGGTTAAAAGAGGGTGTGTGTGTGTGTGTTAGAGAGAGGGGAGATGGAATGAATGAATATAATGAATGCAAATGATTGAGTAGGCTATATGTTCGTTTTAGCTGGTGTTTTGCTGTCTGTGTGTGTGTGTGTGTGTGTGTGTGTGTGTGTGTGTGTGTGTGTGTGTGTGTGTCTGTGTGTGGTGGGAGTGTGTGTGTGTGTGTGTGTGTGTGTGTGTGTGTGTGTGAGCGCGGGTTTGCTGTGTGTTTCCATGACTGGTCCATAGTGTAGGCTATTAGATAATTTTCCGGAACCACAGAGAGCTGCAGAAACAAACTGCAGAGTATTTCCATGTGATCCTATAATTGCTCGCTGGATTTACAAGGATCTTCATGAACTGAGTGGGATTTTCTCTCAAAGGGTATTGAAGGTCATTAATAGTGTATGTAGTTGTGTGTGTGTGTGTCTGTGCGTTGTTGCTGTGAGAGAGATTTTTCTCCCAGAGGTTACAGGATTCCACCTTGCATTTGGTGTGTTTCAAGGAAGCCTTCCCTCCAAGGGTACAATCAGTGTGTCGGATGAAAACGCTCTATCCTAAGATGCCACTGGGTTGTTTTCCCCAGAATCCTTACATCCACCCTCCGTTTCTCGTGGCAGCAGATTTAAAATAGACACATGGTGAGACTATTCAGACTGTGCCGCAGCCAGTGCCAGATAGTTGGAGGACCTTATTCTTGATCCCTGTTTTGCATAAATACTGCAACCCACATTGACATTTTCCAAAAATAAGATGCGGCGCAAAGCCTGAATAATTGTCACAGAGTGTGATGCCGAAAAGCCTGTTGAGAGGATTGGAGGTGCCCATGTGAAAAGGTGTGGTTGATGAATACTTGGTGAGGCTCTGAAATAATAATGATAGTTATGATTGTACAGTATAGGTCTGTGAGTAATGTGAGCATAAGTGAGTGAGTGGGAATGTTCTAATTTACAGTGGAATCTGAGCATTAATCTATTTCTTAAGGAACGATAAGGAATCAGTTCTGAGTTTTCTAGAACTCAGTTTTGCCATCACTTGCACAGCAGCCACACGTGGCACAAGGTGACACACTAGAGCTGCCCTGCATTTGCTTTCTCTGCATGTTAACTTCACTAGATATCCAAACTACATGAATCAACATGGAGAACATGAAGCCTACTTTTGACAAGACATTTGCTATTGCTTGGGATGTTTGAACCTTAAAAATACATGCTGCTCCTCACATAGATACAGTATATAGAATATTCTGGTTGTTCCTTTAAGGCACTGTTCTGGTTTCTGTAGTTAAAGTTGTAGAGTGGATGGTAAAGCTTGTCCAGACTAGCTGTGATTGGTTTATATGCAGACCTCTTTGTTGCCCATAAACATTTGTGTTACTTTTCCATCATGATGGTGATAAGTGTGCTTTCACTGTATGTGACTGTTGGAGTATTAGTTAGCCCCTTCTTATCTGCCTCTATAATATGAATATGTATGAATATTTATTTGATACATATATGAATTCTATGTGGCAGTGGTGGCGAGTGGTTAAGGAACTTGGTTAGCATGCTAGTAGCCTGGAGGATGGAGGGTTTAAATCCAGGCTGCCACCGCTGTGCCCTTGAGCAAGGAACAATAAGTTGCTCTAGGGGAGACTGGCCCCCATGTGACTGATGGATGAGAAATCGAAGTTGCGTTGTATAAAAGCGTCTGAAAAATAAAGAACTGGTTTGGCTTTTGCAAATTATTTAGCTCTGGCAATAAGGACACTTACCTCAGGAGAAAGCCCTACATGCTGTACTTATGCAGTATTTTAATAGCAGTGCTGCGTATGGTTAAATTTGCCTACATACTGTAGCTTCTATTTTAGTCCACTTGGTAGACAGACTCTAATTTGGTGCTGCTTGTGTGTTTGGCTTTAGATTTTTGGAAAAGGGAAGAGACCCCTCTCACTGCTCATGACCACCTGTCCTGCACCGTGGCCCCCTCAGGGGGTCACCTCCACGCGGCAGCACCCTTCCAAAAGACATCCATGCACAATGGAGTCCCAATTACATAAGCGGCCCTAATATGGGGTGCACTGACTAGTTAGCAGCTGGAATGCCTTTGGCTGTGACATTGCTGGTGTCCCAGCGGAGGCAGGCCTGCTAAAGCTGGAGCAGCAGAGGGCACGGGTGCAGGCTCTCTGTCCCACTTTCCCCCCTCTCAGCACAGCGCACGGGGGCCACGGCAGCCTCGCTGGGTGGCCCTCCAGTGCAGGGGCAGGGGAGGACAGAGCCACACTCCTCTGAGCCGACCTCAATGTTTGCTGCTTGTGCTGCGGTGTTAAAAATGTGTTATCTTGGGGAGATCAAGCTTACTGCACATTTTCATTCAGCCATTCAAGCCCAGTCCCTTAAAACTAAGTGATTGAGCAACATGCATTAGTTCAAGGTTATCTTTGGAATTTTTTTTGTAAAATGTAGGGTAGTGGTCAGCTCTTTAAAAAAAAAAAAAAAAAATCTCTCTATTATGCTCAAGTCCTTCTGAATTTTTTCTGAATTTTTGTGCACATTATCAGTGTGGGAGAAGGAAGCAAATGATGTCACTGGGGACACGCTTAATGTGAATGTGAGAGTAGTAGAGACTGATAGATAAACAAATCACCTCTATATTTAATACCATCACTTCACCATGACCATTACTAAATGAAGTGATAGATAAGGGAGGTATGGGCAAACCCACATATTTCTAAACGTCTTTCAGTCGAGCGATTGCATGTGCTCCTGTAGACCACGAGGGGGAGCAGTAACACAATTCTCCATGATGGTTTGTCAGTGGTTTCTAGTCTGTGTAAGATGCTACTTCAAATATTGCTGAGAAGGGCATAATGTGTAAGAAAACTTAAGTAATTTAAATTTTCATATTAACCCCTTTACCATGGTAATATCTTAATCCTTCTTTGAACATTGAACATAAACACAAATCAAGCAACATGAGCAACAAAGATGATCCACATTTTTCACTTTTGGACTGCTTACTTCAGTCTCTGTTTACTGTGCCAGTTTCGCAATGGTTTCACTAAATGCCTTGATAGTTTTGTTGGCTTTTGATAAGCCATCATACCACTGTATCACTGAACTTAGCACACTTTGTTCATGTTGCCTTAAAGCTTTTGTAAAAATGCCATGTCATAGACAGGCGATGGCAGTTTTCTGTCTGTGGTGGTGCTAAATGTGAGAACGTAAGTAAAGTAAAGTGAAGTGAAGTGCCCATACCCTGTGCCAGGCCTGCTGTAACCAGCCTCCTCCCTCCCCCTCCCCCTCCCCCTCTCCCTCTAGCCCGCGCCCCAGCAGGGACGGCCTGTCCAGCGCAGAGACCCCCGGCTCCAAGCGCAAGATGTACAGCGCCGTCCCAGGCCGACACTACGTGGTGGTCAAGTCTTACCAGCCGCAAGCCGAGGGCGAGATCACACTCTACAAGAACGACCGCGTCAAAGGTAACGCCTCATCAACACCGTCACAGCCCACGCTCATGGCCTGGTCTTAGCTTAGGATGACTTACTTACAGTTCTGGCTGCTTGGATTGCAGTCAAGTGAAGATTAAACAGAAAATCACATTATTTTAATGCAGTCAGCTATGAAGCTCTAGAGAGTATTGCTGGTGTTGAGGAACAAGCTGGCTATTGCCGGTGAGGTCAGAAAACATGCAGTATTTGGATCCCTTGTCTTAGACACTCAGAGGAGGCGGTCCTGGGAAACAGAGCAGAAAGTCTCGTATTGAGTCTCTCCTCTCTCATGCTGTAGGGGAAATTGACTTTGTCCACTTATCCTTATGCCACCACAAGCTGTTTGGGACATGAGCTATGAGCTGAACAGGTAATTTTAACTGAATTAGGATCAATTCCCATTAGCTACGCTCTTAGCCCAATTGAAATCCTATCAGAGTTTTTTTAGTGAATGTGGGCTGGGTTGTCTAAGGTAGCACCCTAAATCCACAACAGGAGTGTTTTGTGGTCATTGTGTTCCATATAACCCATTTTAATTAAACAAGGTTCCATGCCACTGGAAATAGCCTCTCTTGTTACTGCTTTAATGATCACCAGTCCTTAGTTGCCAGAAACAGTCAGGTACAACTTCTAAAGATTTGACTATTCATTATTTATCACAAATTTTTTCCTTTGTACATTTATGCTGGCAGCTGAGAGGAAACGTTCATCTGCACTAATACAGACGTTGCCAGACACAAAATAAAGTGAAAACTACATGAAGACCAGACAGATCCTATACTTCTCTCCCTGAGCAGTCAGGTCTGGTGTAGTAACATAGTCATTTATACTGGCTGAGCCTGACGGAGGATGCACTCTTAAAATGGGCCAAAGGGGACCATGAAAACAGACGATAGCTCAGTGATCTCCATGATGGATCTCCTCTCAGACGCTGGCTTTTAGAGATGCATTACTCACAGTGATGTGAGTGTGTGTGTGTGTATGTGTGTGTGTGTGTGTGTGTGTGTGTGTGTGTGTGTGTGTGAGGGAGCCACCAGAATGAGGTCATTGAGGACATATGCCTTCTGACAGGGCCGTTCCCCTCCACTATTTCCCGCCTCCACAATAATGTTAGGAGGGACAGGACCCACTCCACTCACTCAAGTGAATGAACACACTTTTAGGGCCTTAAATCTCTGACTGCAGCCTAGGACTGATAAATGCCCAGAGGTGTAATACCCTTCTTTCGTTCTCTTCTCTTCTCTCTGTCTCTCTTGCTCTCTCTCTCTCTCTTTTTCTCTCTAGTGCTAAGCATTGGAGAAGGGGGATTCTGGGAAGGCAGCGCGCGTGGGAACGTGGGATGGTTCCCCGCTGAGTGTGTGGAGGAGATCCCCAGCAAGGCCAACGAGGACCGACCCTGTAAGTTCCTCATTGAAACCCAATCGGAGGTTCCCATTGGACACGGGGGGGTTCCATGGGGCCACATAATGCCTGTGCTGACTGATCACTCTGATAGAGGAAATGCTGTTAAGGGACTGTATGGTTACACAGCATGGCACATTCATGTTTATTCATTGTTCTTATTTTTTTGTTGTTTATCATGAATCATTTTAATTTTACATTTCTTGTCCTCTGGAGTCATCTGAGAGGCGTATGGGGAGTCACAGAGGGTCTACTGCATTGATTTGACATTTGTTGAACAAAAAGCTAATCCCAAATGCCCATTGTTTTTTTTTACTGTGTTTGCACATTGAATGAACCTTAATATGGTTTGATGAGTTTTCTCTGGCCTGTCTGACCTTCTGCCCTTATAAAAAGGCCATTGGTCAATGCTGACCATACAGTCAATGTAGCCGGCACTTACTAGTCCACGCTGTATTCATCAGTCGCAGTTAGGCCTGACTGCATACGCTAACGAATCATAAATCTGAAAGACAGTACATGCAAAACCTTTGCAGCAGAGCACAGGCTTGAGGATGAGGGGAGACAAAGAAGTTAAAGCGCCGCTCTGCAACTCAAAACATTAGTAGACAGAAAGAGACGCAGATGCAGGACATCAGACGCACTATTAGTCAGTCCAAGCGTGTCAGGATGCAGGACATGGCTAATGGAGTGCCTAACACAGATGCCACTGGGCTCTGGCCAGAGTTGAGTGAGGGAAGGCTGCAGTGTACAGTATAGCAGCAGCATCTCCAGGCCACTGTGTGTTGGATGGCAAGGATTTACCACACTCTGAGGAACAATAGCAGTGACTTGATGATGCCTATAAAAGATCACTATGTGTTGTCGTAATCTACACCGTGTAGTGTGTGTGTGTGTGTGTGTGTGTGTGTATGCATGTGTGTGTGTGTGTGTGTGTGTGTGTATTTGCATGTGTCTGTGTGTGTATATGGGTGACTGTGCGTGTGTGTGACGGCACAGTCCGTGTGCATATTGGCATAAGGGGCCAGAGGCAACATTCTGTTGAAAGTTGTTATTTTGGTCCAAATGAATGCCTTCCACATCAGTGCTGCCAGTGTGCCATGGCTTCAAGAGTGCTCCATGTGGCCAGGGCTGCAGGGCAAAGCACCAGAGGTCCTCTCTGTTTTAGAAAAAAATCTCTCTCTCTCTCTCTCTCTCTCTCTCTCAGTGATGTTGAGGGCCATGCACAGATGCCCACTGAGAGGCCTGGTTCATATTATGATGTAATGTCTTCACCAGTCAGCCAGTGGATGCTTAAAAACATCTAAAGGCCCTCATGCCTTGTAATGAATATTATGGAAATATTTGGCTAATCTAAGAGAAAGGTTTGCTATAGTGACTGCCCTGTGTGTGTATGTGTGTGTGTGTGTGTGTGTTGTATGTGGAGGGTGCTCTATGTGTGGAGAAGTCAATGGGCTGAAGGACATTGTGTGGGGGAGGTATAATAAGAGATATCAAGGCATGCTGCTGCTGATGTAAGTGAGTGGCCCCACGTCAGCTGTCATTGCTCTAATGGACGTGCTCCATGTGACCAACCTCTGGAGAGTGACAGACTTGGCTATCTAAGTAAGCTCTGCTAGAATGGAATAATGCCTTCTTGCAGTCTTCAGCACATCTTGTGTTGGATAGAGAAATTTGTGGAATCCACAATTGTAATCAAATAACATTTTTGTCAATTGGAAACTGAATTGCTCCTTAAAGTTCTCTAGCTGTGAGCACTCAAATGCCCAGATGCTGAGTTTGAAAAATTGACTGGTTTAGACTAAGCGTTACATTCTTCCAAACTGATAATAGGGTTTGAGAGGGAGAGGGAAGCTTTTTTGGATGCAGTGGATGTAACATGTAATATTAACGTGAGTGTATGTAGGACATTCTCAGAACAGTGAGGCTAGCTAGCCTTGTATAAAAATGGATGCTAAGACAAATGGAATGGCCCCATTGACTCTCCATACTGACCAAGCTATGATCTAAGAGATAGGGAGGGCAGTGCAGCCTACATAGTAGGCTCATCACCGCATGAGAGAAAGAGGAGGAGCAGAAGTCATGGTAGTGGCATAGTGAGTTCCTCTTTGGACAGGAGGGAATCTTGAGCTGATTCCTTATAAGGGAGGACCCATCTGCTTGGTTGTGGTGATACGGTGATGTAGGGGGGTAACAGAAGGGAGAAGAGGAGGAGATGAGACAGTCATAGGGAAGCATACAAATTTAAACTTTTCATTGGGAAAAACAAGAAGAAAGAAATTATGGAAAAAAGGGAAAATAAATATATATTTTAAAAATTACCCTTAAATATTTACCCTTAAATATCTTATCAGTTAAGCTGAACTGAATGTGACAAGGAAAATAAAACTGAAAGTGAGTTTAGCCCCATTCAGTTAGTTTGAAGTCTGTTTGCTATGTGGTTGGTACCAAGTGCTGTACCAAATTCTCTCATTCCTTTGACCAAATTAGGTCATTCTTCCCTAACAGCACTCGGTGACCTCAAACAACAGCAGGGCTAAAGTGGAAGTATTCAGGACTGTTGCTTTAATAAGCAGAGCTGAGCATGTGCTGTGCATTTGGTCACCATTTCCACCGCTTGGATTGACACCATTGCTGGTTGGTTTATTTTGGTGAGCGGTGCTCTAGCAGGGACCGAGGTGTGAATGGTGAGGAATATTGGAGCTCTGTAGGACACTACTAAGGCACTCTATGAGGAAAACCACAAGCCATGAACCTTGAAACCCCAGTGGCTTAATAGGTTGAGATGTGTGTGTCCCCTCCTCCTCTTCCACTTTACCTCCTCCTCACGCTCATGCACAAAACACACACACACATACAATTGCAGTCTTCCAATGTGACTAGTTGTGAGAGCTATGAATGGGGTAACCATGGTGAGGAACTGGGAAGCAAAACATGTACTTCTGCTAAAATATGAAATGTACGCCTGTGAATGTGCAGCTGATTAGGGCATGATGCTATTTTTACCACTCAAATACTGCATAATGCCACACTGTATAAACAGTCATAGCTTTCCATTTAGCTGTGTTTTAGCTTTGATTTGACAAGCAATCTACTCTGACCCATCAGCATTAAATGAATGCTGTCAGAAGTCAATAAAAAGACATTAAAATTGCTGAATTTGTTTCCATGTACAAAACAAGCAGCAATGCCAGTGATGCATTGCATTCATACAAAAAAAAAAATGTCTCATTCTGGCAACAGCCTTCACATACATAGCCTAGCAGCTCGAGGCCTGGATCCTAAAATGGACAGCAGCTTCATGTGAGTAAGAGCCCTGCTGCCTGTGAGGAGGTGATGCCTGCCTGCCTGCTGTTGGGTTGAATAATAGTACAAGTATAGTGCCAAACTCGCATGGACCTTTTAGAGCAACACACTCATGTACATCCCTGATTGATATATTTCCATGGAAACATCCTCTACACTGTACAGCTCTGTTGCTAAGGAGTGGGCCTTGGCAAGATTTTTTTTTTTTCCTTTTCTGAACCATCTTTTTTCCTCCCTCTCTCTCTCTCTCTCTCTCTCTCTCTGCTGTTGAGCACAGAGCGTGGCGCACACATAGAATTCTTCTCCTTATCATGGGTTGCTCTTGCCGGGGTTTGGTTGTGGCTCAGGTTGTCTCACGCCTGCCACAGTTTGAGCGGTTCCAAAGTTTGCGGGTATGCGCGGGAGTCGTTGGCAGTGTGGCCTGAGGGAGACACGTTGAGCGCTCTTACCTCCACTGGCTGCTAGAGCCACAAATATCTCTGGGAAAGGCTTCCATTTGCGAAAGGACAGAGAGGAAGTGAAGGAAAAGCAGGAAGCCAAATGGATGACCTTCCCAGGAGGAAGAAGGTCCACTTTGGAGGTACAGTCTTTGCTTTTGGAGAATGGAATAATTTAATCAGTTGATATAGCATGTAAGCAGTTGAGTTGGGAATAGTGTTGGTAGTGACTGCATATCGATTGTTAATTGTTGCATTTGCATGATTGCGGACACAGACATCTTTTCTGAGTCTGTCTGTTCCACAGTGTATTCTGTTAGTTTACTTTCTTTGCTGGCCAAATAATTTGACATGACAAGAGCACCATTAATAATCCACTATCTGGGGCAATGTCTTCTAATGACTGCAAACTATTATCTCTTCTGTAATGTTAAAGGGCATGATTTAACTATGTGTTGGTGGCACTGCCTTCAAGGGAATACATTTTGGCGTAAAATACATTCTGGTGTGAAGTCAAAACTTGACAGCGTCATTTGGTTACTCTGTTTGATTGACACCAGTCAGAGGCAAACCCCCAGTGGACACCTGTGGAGGTAGATGCGCCCAGCTAATTTACTATGCACTACTGGGGCTTCTGTCATTGCTGTCCATGCCTGTGTCAAGTGGGCTTTTTTTCCCTGCTGCCACTAAAGAGGAAGGGTTTGCACAGAGCTTTTGCTGAAGAGTGCTAGACACCACTGCAGCTTAGCAGTGACAGGGTGTTTCATTAGCATAAGAGAGAAAGTGATGGAGAAGGAGAGAGAGAAAAAAAGAGAGATGGAAAGAGAGAGAGAGAATGAAAGAGTGAGGGACACAGAGAGAGAGAGAGAGACACATGCTATTGATAATGGGCTTGTTTAGTTTATCCGTTTGATGTTTGATATGCAGTGTAACAGCAGATGTGAGCACACAGAGGAGGGTCACAGAGCCAGCTTGGGAGCTGCTTGTGTAGAACGGCTCGGTGCTGAAAGTACGGTGGGCCTACTCTCCTGCGATGGCACAGAGGCTCGCTCTAGTTCAGCCGAATAGCTTTGCGTGTATAGAACAGCCAGCGCACACACTCCCCCTCTTAGCACTCTATCAAAAATATCTCGGCTGAACAAAGAAACGAGCGGCTGTGACTTTAACGGCTAACCAGTGAGTAGGTTGGAGGGGGGAAAGTGTCGAATCCCACGCAGCCTCCTGATGACTGATATCATCGCAGATCAACATAACTGCAGGAGAAGAATAGTGAACAACAGAGCATAGTTTCTAGTGCCTCCAAGCCTTCCAAAGTGTTTTCCCAGAGGTGTGCGTGCACATACACACACATACAGACACACACACACACACACACACACACAGGCATCCTGGTATAGAACAGAGGCAATTCAAATGCATGGGTGTCCATGCCCTTGTCTGTGGTGACCTCAATTTGACATTTGGTCAAATAGCACAAGAGAAAAAAGAAGGAAACAAGGGAATTCTTTTCCACTGCATCCTAATCACTGTGAGCACTCATGAAGCCAGTACTGTATTTATCCAGCAGTGGTGCACCTCACACTGGTTAGAAGGCAGCGTGAGGTGAAGAGAGATAGTCAGTGCTGGAGGAGGGGAGGATGCACTCACTCAGCCCTCTCTATCCGGCCACCCAGCAGGCACTTCATTAACTACACAAGGTCCCTATCTCTGCTTGTGCAGCAGCCTGTCCATTTGTAACCACCACCCCCCGAACACACACACACACACACACACACACACACACACACACAGCATAGTGACATGCATGGGACTGTAGTCTTCTGGTAAAAGCACAGTAACAGAACGAGTTGAGCACACGTCTTCGTTTTAATATCATTTAGCTACCTGCTGGAACTCATTATGATTGCCATTATAATACCCCCTGTTTAATGTGCTCTACTGTTTTAGAGAGATTGATTATTCGGTAACTTAAATTCTGCTAATTGTGCTACTATAGCTGAACACTACTCCCTGGATTATGTTTTTGTAGATATATATAGCCCATACATGATAATGCCAT
>JAVQKI010475305.1:0-11874 GCA_036025975.1 Nematalosa erebi | reverse complement strand
AAACAACCCTGGGACTTGGGATTAATCCATGTGACCCCATTTGGCTATGCAAAACTGTAAAACACAGTTTATTTCCATGTTCTCACCTACTGAAGCTTCAGCTTTTGTTAATTAGAGTTTTGCCTCTAGCAACAGGAATTCACAAGTTTGTACAGTAGTTATGTTTTACTGTCTTGCCTACAGCATGCATGCTCACACACACACACACACACACACACACACACACACACACACACACACACACAGTGGGTCAGAGAAATTAGGTCACACATTTTAGCATACAAACATGTGGCCCTAACACAAGGCCCAATTAGGCGCCTTTGAATGCATAGGCTCTCTGCACTCCCCCACTGAACTGAACAATGGTGGAGGACTTGTTGTTGCCTTCACAAAAGGTCTCATCTTGCTCATGCTGCTCCTGGTCACTCTCACCTTTCTGTGCTGGTCTCCTTCAAATTCCAAAAGACCTTTGCTCTCACTTGTGGGTGTTGTAGGGGAGTCAAGGGACTTGTCAGACCCAAAGCTGTGAATTGAAGATAGACACTGATGTTACCTACTTCAATATCAATGTACACAGAAAATTGACATGGTGTTGTTGCATGAGGTAGGATGGTCAGTATTGTCAGAATGAAGTCCATTTGAAGTGTAATAGTACTGGTTATGCCAGTGACACAAGTGGTTGAAAGTAGGTAGTGACCACTACACAAATCTCAGTGTCCACCCTTACATACTCACAGACTTAAATGCACATTTAAGCTAAGTTCATGAGGGTTTAGGGGTGTCCCACTCTCAAAATCTGAGGTGCTTGAGGGCTTGGTTGCACCTTTTCTGAGCCCTTTCCTAAAAGCGACTTCAGTGGCGATTTGTCATAGCTCATGCTCCAATCATGCAAATATCGAGGACAGCACTCAGCCTTGCAAACTCCTAGTCTTAAGAGTGTGGATTAGCTAGTTAGTTATGAGTCCATAAGGGCTCAGGGCGGACTTTGAGATTCAGCCAAAGCTTTTACATGAACTACATATACAATATACAGTAGTGTCAGAATAATGTGTGCTGTTAATGGTCAACATTGAAATATTAGAAATTCTATGCTGATAGACACCTTCAAACAGTTTTCATTTGAGGAAGATATGTCACACTTTAGTTGTAACATGAACACTAATGACTTAATTTATGCTTATGACTGCTGTCAATTTTGTAAAGTGTTACTGATATGTCTATGTGCCTTTTCACATGAGAAGTCTCAAATTTACATTTGCTAAACAAATGCATGGATATGGAATGGAGAAATAATTAAGATTACCGCTTGGTGAAGTCCCTTGGGAGGGGGCGTGGCTTAACCACAGGCTTCTGGGGCGGGCTCTGGGAAAGGGGCGTGTCTTCCGTCAGTTCTCGTATCCGCTGCCTCACTCCGCCAGTTTTGTCTGGGACGTTTGGGATTGGCTGCGCCGAAGAGCGCGTCTCCACGCCATTGGCAGATGTGCTGCCCCCTCCAGGCACAGACAAAGCAGAGGAGTCCAAAAGGAGGCTGATCCTCCTCTTTATGCTCCCTCCCCCCTTTGTGTCCTCCCGGCCTTCACCCACTTCCTGCTTCCTGCTCTCGCCTCCTCTTTCCTGTATGGCGGAGGACTTGCTCTTGTCCTCCGGGCCATCTCCGCTTCCTCTCTCTTTATCCTTCTCCCTGCTTCTGTCCACACCTCTCGTTGTAGTCCGCTCTTCCTGCTTGTTGTCCTGCTGCTCCCCACGGCTCGGCTCCGGCAAGTTCTCCTTGCTGGAGGCTCGATGGTGCACAGTGAGCCCTGCCATCTCGAACTTAGAAGTGAGGTCGGCAGAGAGTGGCCGCCGGCCTGCCCAACGAGAATTGGCGCCATTGGCGCTGCCCAAACTTTGGGCATCTGGACTGGCAGAGTTGGACAAGAAAATGGCCGACACAGGCCGGGGCCTGCCGCCTCTGCTCTGAGGTCGAAGGGCCACAGGGGCTGTGACATTGACATCCATGGCTCTGGGGCCTCCATCTCGCTCTCTGGTGCTACCATCCTTCTGCTCCGCCTCCGTGAGGCCCACCTCTGTGAGAAAGCCCATCGACTTGGCCCGGGTCATGGTCGAGCCCGCTGGTTTCTGCCGAGTTGGTCCAGACCATTCCGCAGCAGAGCGAGCTGCATGCACACCACCTCTCTTTTGAAGCACTGCAGGTCCCGCTGATGCAGGCTTCTTCGCCAACTGGGTAGGAAAGGGCTTTCTGGGTTCGTCCAAGGTGAGTGGCGGTGCTGGCTTGAAAGGCTGGGCCACATGCTTGCTGGTCTGGCCTGAGCTTAGCTTGGGCGCTTGCTTGGCAGGGAAGGTGGATATGGGCCTGGTGGCAGCGTTGGGCGAGCTGGTGGAGACTGGTCTGGGGTTACTAGCGACAGCACTGGTCAGTGTGGGCTTCGGGTTGCTGGGAGGATCTGGTCTGGAGATGGACAGGCGGGTGGAGTCCAGGCGAGGTCTGGGCTGAGGCTTGGGGGCGAGGATGGGCCGGATGGTGGGGTTCTTCTCCACGGCAAAGGGCTTGGGGGTGAGCCGGGGCTTGGGCCCTGGGGTGGGCTTGCTGGGTTCAGAGCTCAGAATGAGGGCGCTCTGGGGGCAGGTTGAGCCCTCCATCAGGCTCGTGTTGCTGGAGTCGGCCAGGGGGCCCAGGTGTAGCCGAGCTCCCACCACACCTGTCCTTCCCGCGTCCAGCTCCACCTCAGTGGCCATCCTTACTACAGCTGCCAGGAAACACAAGATCACAAGGCATTCAAAGTTACAACGCTTACATAACACTTCAAGAGACATTCCTTTATACAGCAGTTATAAACAGTCAGTTTCATGGTCTTATCTCAACTTGACGTAGATTAATTTTTGTTTTATTCGAATATTACAGTTATCAGTTTCTTGCGCAACTTGACTGCCCTTGCACTTACAATTGCCGTGTGTGTTCCTGTAAAAGTTTCTCCATAAATACAAATAAACTGAGACACAATTCAATTTTATATTCATTGGTTAGACTCAGAAACTATGAATGAACTCTTGTCAGAAAGGGTATATGGCTTGAACTTGCTACAATTATACTGTTAAACTAATTTATGTGGCCTACTAAAGGTGCCAACCCATGCACTGGGACATACAATAAACATTCATATGAAATTTCCCATCAGGGAGAATGCCAACACTTTTACAATTCTCTTCCATGCACTGCAGATGACCTCTGACATTGCCTCCATAGCAACCAGAAGTTCCTCTTAATAACTTTACAAGATAGAGGTGATATGTGCTGACAATAATTGATTTACCAGTTTGCTTACTCACTATAATCGTTAATAATTCTCCAATCATCTAAGGCAAGGCTAGCTTGAGGACATCTCTAGACCATGAAGCAACTGAGTGCTGCTTATCTGGTTATGCTTGGTATTTATGTTATAAAATATCATTATGGCAAATGAGATTGAGCAAGTGCATTGTTGAGATTGGCCAAAACAAATATAGACAAACACAGGGAGAGGAGAGTGAAATGTGCAGACTATTCCACTGTTGCTGCAGGCTAGCCAGTCTGTCTGGACTTCCTGAGTTTAACTTCAATGAGCAAAACAGCCAGAAGGCACAGTACCTGGTGTGGACAGCTACCACAAATCACCATGCGTGTGAGCATGTGTCTCTCTGTGTGTGTGTGTGTGTGTGTGTGTGTGTGTGTGTGTGTAAATTTAAAATTTTCAGTTCTTCACTTCTCTGCATTCATCCAAGTCAAACCACCCCATTGCCAAGCAACGCTAAATCTAGCATAGAACACTGTTCACATAAGCTTACATTATACAAAATTTAATTACTTTAGATTTCTACTCGTCATTTACTGGACTTCCAGTTTCTACACTATGTTATATTGCAAGCCTGTGCTGTTCTGCCACATGCCTGCTTGCAATTAGTTTGTTCTCTACTAATGTAGGATTTCCCAACAAGTCCCACTGTTGTTCTGTTCACAAAAACCAACACATTTTTCTCCCAAAGGGGCCAATAATGCTTAACTCAACCTAGGCTGACCTTTATTGCTTCATTAAAACAAGGCTGCATCTAGTAAGTGTGACTTGATAACTTTTAGCTATACTCTCCCTCTCCTCTCTGCTTGATTCAAACCTTGATTTTTAAGTACAAGCTATCCACACCCCCACCCTCTCAGCTCAACAACAGTCATTCTCTCTACCTCTCTCTCTCCCTCTCCCTCTCTCTCTCGTGAATGGCAGTGGGCAGAGTGTTAAACACCACTGCAGTCATCAGAAGAAGTGGCTCTCACTCAAGCCTGTCTGCCTGCTCTAACTGCACAGCCTTGCCTCTCCTCTCCTCTCCTCTTTGTGTGTGTACAGTATGTGTGTGTGTACACTTGTGCTCAAGCTCTGGCTTGCTCGGGGCGAAGTCTGCACCTAAGACAAGCACACAACCAGCGTCTCTCTTGGACCAGAGAGGAAATGAGCTGCAGGATCAATGCACTATCACTTAGCAAAAACAAATATCACATACATAGCAGACAGACAGACACGCACACACACACACACACACACACACACACACACACACACACACACACACACACACACAAAGCATGTGTAGGCAAACAGACACACACGCAAACACATTTCTTAGAGACTGCTGCTGTGCACCATGTGTGATAATGTGATCCATATGTGCACTTCCAAAGCCAACTCCACTAGACCACCCATACCTTAAGCACAACACGGCAACATACGTAGATACGTAAACACAAAATAAACACATACACACACACACTTTATACTGTACGAATACAATCATTTAGGCTACTACACACCCTCATGCATACAAGCTAATTTATATACAAATAAAAGCAGTGCTGATGCATGCATGTGGATGAGCCACACACACACAGACATGTACACACACACACACACACACACACACACACACACACACACACACACTCCTGCTAATTCTGCTTCGTCTGCAGTTTCCTTCTCTCATGACAATAACTCACCTACCTGGCTGTCAACCGTCTGTAGGGCAGCCCTGGTTTCTGTGGCAACCGCAGGGTGATGTCATATCATCCGGAGCAGAGGAGGGTCCACACGCTGGTGCTGCTGGGGACTGGGGAGGAGGGGACACAAAGAGCAGTCAGACAGAGTGGCTACAGTAGTTCGCTTTCTTCCTCTCCAAAACACATACACGCACACGCACACGCACACGCACAAGCACACGCACACGCACAAGCACACTTGTTGCCACTGCATGGTTTAAGCTAAATAACAGGGTGCTTGAATCTAAGCTTATCATACTGTTCTGCTGTTAGATCCTCCAGACAGTCTAGGCACAAAGTACAGAAGCAGATACCACAAATAAACACACAGACACACATACACACACACACAGAGAGAGAGGGAGACAGAGAGATAATTACTGCCTTTCCCAACAAGATCCACATCCCCAGATTTAGCCTACACACAAACCACCATGCCCAGTACGGCTGTGTTTGTGAAATTTAAGACGAGCAGGAGAGGAAGAAACAGTGCAGCTGGCAGAGTGACAAAAAGGAGGAGGAGGAGGATGAGGAGGTTGAGGAGGGGGGAACAAGGTATATATAGAAAGAAAAGAAGAAAAGATAAACCAGGGGTTGGCGTGGATTTTAATCAGAAAATCTGAGAAGGCTAAACATTTATTAAAATGTCCCAATTAGGTCCTCATGTAATAAACCTATGGGTGCACTGATTAATGCAAACTTTTTTTATTGCATGCAAATGTTTTATTGCTTTTCCGATCCATTTTACAATTCAGAGAGAGAGAGAGATTAGGTGGATATAGGAGAGAGGGAGCGAGCGAGCGAGAGAGAGAGAGACAGAGAGAGAGAGAGAGAGAGAGAGAGAAGTGACGAATAAAGAAAAGAAAACAAAATAGAGGGAAAATTACTTGATGGATACGGGAGACAGATACAGGGAGAGGGGGACTCTGAGACTGAGTGTAGAGACACTGGGGGAGTGAGGGAGTGGAGGCAGCTGAGGGAGGAGTGCACTGCATGGGGGTTTGTTGACTGGAGGCAGCCGTGTTTGTTGACAGGAAACGCCTTTGCGAAGCTGGAATGTAAAACGCGCAGAGAGCGATCCAGAGAAGCAGTGGGTCAGCGGAGAGAAAACCACTGACTGAGACACACACACACACACACACACACACAGATAAACTCAAGCAAACACACACGCAGGGCACAAAGACAGAGCACCATGTTTTTGATTCCCTTGAGGGGGTAGAAAGCAAGATCAACACACAACACATAGGTTTTCACCCTAAGAAAAAAAACTACAGTCAAAACCACAGCACATAAATGCAGAGCAGCCTATGAGTATGCATGCATGCACACACACTCACACACACTAAAACAAATTCTCACATTCATGAATGTCTGACAGTGAGCGCTATAACACAAGCGTTTACCTGAAACCAGTTAATTTAGCCTAGATTCAACAACAGTCACTGAACCGCAACCATGCAAGCCACAGGAATCAAGCTTTTTAAGCTTTTAAGCTACATTTAAACACAGTGTCATGCTTCTTCTGCTCAACCATCAAGCTCAGGGCTTCTTTGACTGAATCTCTGAATATCTTTGGCCAAATCTCTGGCATTATAGTGGTTTAAGAACCTGGCTAGCATGCAAGTACCCTGGAAATTATGGGCTTGAATACCTGTGGCACTGTTGTGCCCTTGAGTAATGCACTTAACCCTAAGTTGCTCTAGGGGAAACTGGCCCTGAAATAACGGACAAACGACAAATGTAAGTCGCTTTGGATAAAAGCGTCCTCTGCATGCATAAATGTAAATGTAAATGAATCTCTTTCACAATCAAAACAAATAAGCCAATCATGAAAGTATCATTAAATATAACTATTATTAAAATTGATTGATGATTGATGATTAATGATGTGCTCATATTGGGCTGTTCTTTATAGTAAGATCACACTGAAATGCCCATCTGAATGGTATTTCTGAAACCTCTGCTGGCAATCACGTACAGAAGCATTCTAATTCTCAAGTGTAGGACTTAACATGAGAACAACAAATATTCTATAAAATTGCCGTTGTCTAACAGCAGTAACAGCAAAGATCACTGAATACTGGAAGGAGTGGGCTATTAAACTCTTTTGAATATATTGCCATTTTTACATGTCCGGCTTTAGGAGTGCGCAAACTAGATTGAGATTTAGAAAGGGGTGCGCTAAAAACAAAAGTTTGAGAACCACTGTTTTAGACCATTCCAATCAATGGCAAGAAACAAAAACAATGCCTGGACTTTAACACCCATGTTGGAGATTAACCAGAGGGGTCTGTTTGAAATGTTAAAATGGAGACCCTGAGGGAAGAGCTATGATGCCAATAATCAGACTCTTCAAATGGTCAGTCACTCGAGTGTCCCTCACGACAGAATCATGTAGCATCAATCACAGCAGAATCATACTGTATACTGAGCAAAACTCACAACAGAACCATGCACATCATGTCAACAATCACATCAGTATCACTGGCATCAGCCACAATAGAATCATGTAGCCTCGTCAGCAACAATCACAACACAGAATCACTTGATATCCTCATGTTCCTCAAATATGACACTTGATGTTACAAAAGGTCTATGACTAATAGAAAACTTTCTGTCTCTCTCTGTCACACACACACACACAGTGTGTATCTACAACAGCTGATGTATGTAAATGGCCCCCGCCCTCTGAAGAGTCCCAGGCTAGAGGCTAGGCAGTACACTCTGGATCAAAGGTCTATGAAGAGGAGAGGGAGTGGGGGAGGGAAAAGGAGAGGTAGAGAGGAAACGGGAGAGGAGGGTAGATAAGAGCCACAGAAAGAAAGACAGATAACGGTCAAGAGTGAGAGATGAGAGGAGAGGAGATGAGGAGAAGGAGAAGAACAGTAGAACACAGCTGAAAATGGTTTGAATATCAGCTTTGTGGTTATAGCCAGGTTATATGGGCACTTGGTCTACTGGACAAGGTGACATCATCAGGACAAATCTGACACTTGTCTGATAGTGTTATGCACTTCTTTATGGCTGCAATAAAAGAAAAAAAAGAAAAAATAAATAAATTAACACCCATCACCCATATCACTGGTGTTGAGTGACATCTTAAACAGAATGCTTTTCTTTTATCCTTCACCCCACAACCATGCACACCTTCTAAGTGGCATATGCTTTTGTACCCTGGAGATCATTGCAGTGGCTCGTTGGTCTGGGCGTTTGTGGGTATGATTGGGCTTGGCTAGTTCTGAGAGGCTCTTTCAGTTACAAAGGCCAAGTCGACTCCATGACCAAAGAGGTATTCAGGAAATTGGCGAGTTCATTTTCATTATGCAATGTCACCTATGCTTTTGCATGACAGGTTTTCAGTGACTGTGAAATGAATTTCAATTAGAATTGATTGGCTCTTTAGATGGGGTCTGGCCTGCAGAACAATACAGCTGACTCAGGAACTGCCTGAAAGGGTGGTTGGAGAATTTGCTCAAAGCTAAGTATATTAGACGCTCTGTGTGTGTGTGTATTGCGGGTGGAGAGAGAGAGAGAGAGAGAGAGAGAGATTGTGTGCATATTAATGAGAGACGGAGACAAAGGGCAAGGAAAGATAAGCAGAGAGAGAGGGAGAGATCAAATAAAGAAAGTCACTACTATAAAACATTTAAAATACGCAAAGTCTTAGTCATAGGGTAGTGGGTGTGGGTGATAAGTCCCTGATCATATTAGTAAAATATTCTTGATATAGGAAAAACCCAGAAACCTCTTGGACACTATCAAATTGACAACTTGAAACACTATCAAATCAATTCAGTTTTTGTATCAATCCTGTTAACCACAGTTCATCAAAGCACAGCAGGCCATAACAAACAGGCACAAACACAACAATCACCGACAATGGCTCTGACAGGATCTCACAGGTTCAGATAAGACTGACTGTTGTCCTTCAGGGTTTTTGAGCACCATTTCCTGTGAAGAGGCTGCTGCTGCTACTGCTGCTGCTGTGTGTGTGTGTGTCCATGGTCAGGCCACACATTCACACTGGTTCAGCCAGTTTCACAGAGGAAAAAATACCTCAAGAGCACTGACAGTCTGACAATGGTGAAGATTGTTTGAATTGGCCCACAACTCATGAGTACACCTGTCCTTCAATGACCAAAAACACCCATACGTGATCAAAGAACAGGCTCGCTTAACGCAAAAAACAAATACTTATTTGTACATCTTTCTCACATCAAAAAGAACTTCAAAGTAAAAGGGAAAAATGCTCTTATGTCATTGCTCATAAATGTATTGAGCCATCCATGTCATCCACTGTTGACATGCTGATGTGTAACTATGCATCTGTTGACAGGCTCCAATCCAATCAACAAAAGATAGACTGCCGTTTTCCAGTTTACTATGAAAGAAAGCTCATATTCACAAGTCTCAACAGTGCCAAAAAAGGGAGTGGGGCAAGAAGGAACTGTTAAGTCCTTAAACCTTGAAAAAGCCATTTTTGGTGGAACTGGTTGATTTTGGGTTATAAATGCCTTATAAACTCCTTTTATGTATGAAATGCATTAAATGAATTAAATGGAGTTTATTCCTGGAGCTGTTGCTGTCAACTTACTTACTCACTTACTAAACTTGCATTACAGAGTTGGGTGGTGAGATAGGTCTAAGCAATTAGTGAAACTAGGATCATAAAACTATGCGTTATGGTAGATACCATACCGTGAGGTGGTTGTCAACATTGGATCAATACTTTAGATCAATCTAGGTGGGCACAAAAATTACATTTGAGATTGGGTTCTCGGCTCTCACCAGACTACAATGTGTGAAAAGAACTTCGTCAAACAATCTCTGATACGATCTTAGAGTCAAACTATCTGTAAGCATTAATAATCAAACATTTTGGATCATCCTGTATGCATTTTTACATAAATTTGTTAGTGAGGTGTCCATGGTGCAGATGGCGTATTTAAAAGGATATGGTAGCCTGGGGATGCAAGACAGTTTAAACGTTTGGGAGCTACGGGTCTATCACACATCATGCCTTAGTAGTGCCTGAAAAGACGTCTACCGCGACTCAAACTGGCAATTGGACATGAAGTGATGTTACTGTGGAATATGTAAATGACTCAGATAGTCGTGTCTGCTACCAACAAAAAGCCAGAAACTAACTTAAAATTTGCAAGTTGTCCGTCCGATATCAAACTACAACAGACAACATCCGAGCAATGGTAGGCTACAAAGAAACATTTAGGATAAACTGGCACTGGAAGTATGAAAGCATATTTGTGCGCACGTGAACTTCACTAAGGTTCAAAAATCATAGCTAGATTTACAAATTCTGTAACATCAAAACTTCAAAAGGCAACCACCTCATCTATCGTGTCGATGAACTACATTGAATCAGTAGTGATTGGGTTAAACATTATCAAACGCTGGGTAAATTGGACTTGGATGGATGGAGAAAATGGGGAAAGGTCTACGCATTATGGATACATAAATACACTTTAAGCTGTGGTGTGTCTGCGTAGCAACCGAGCTAGCTAACTCACCCAAATGGCCATTGGGCTCATTGTTAGCCAAGTCGCGCGACCCAGTTGCTGTCCAACTGCTAGCCACCGAACCAAGTTCGTCTGCTGAGTCCTTGCTAGCTTGCTATCTAACCAGGTTGGAATAAATTAAACAAGACTGCCAACTACAATACTGTAATAAATATGTCTTGACACTTAATTGTCCTTACCTCAAAGGATCCCTGCACGCGTCGCTTTGTTTTCGTAGTTGAACTATATTCTGCTGGAAAATTCTTCTAAAAGTGAAGAAAAAAGCAGACAACGTCTCCTCTCTCCTTCCTTGGGTATCAAGCCAGCCAGTATTCTGCTGCTAGCAAACTGGCTAGCTATCTCCGAGGAAGGGGCAACGTAGGTAGAGAACCAAGAGAACTTTACCCCGACATCTTTCCACCTGTCGTCTCTCTTCCTTACTAGGTAGTTTTGTCTTTTTCCCTCTGGGGACGGCCTGGTACCTCAACCTATCCTTTATTAGTTCGAGGCCATTACTGTGATCTGTACGAAGACTTGGAACGTCCCCCGAGTATAACCTGGCCGCCGGATAGGTTAGGTCAGTAAGTGTGGCCGGGTGATGTAGGCTATAAGTTACCTGAGCATTTGAATGCACCTGTCGATCCTTTGTAATGCGCCAAACCAAACTTCTCTTCGCCTCGTGTACCCTTTCTCGTCTAGGCACAAACTTATCACATTGTTGTGGTTCACTGTAATTGTACCTTGCCTCAGCCTAACTTGCTGGAGAAAACCCGGAAAACGGAGGTACGGCTCGGATTCCACGGAAGGAGTAGGGATTTGTTTTGGTATTCAAACCCGAGCAAGCTATCCAGCGAGAGGGACGTCGTGTGCAAGGTAATGCAACGAAATATTGAGCAGAGAGTGCCACCTTGTGGAATAAATGACTACTTGTAGGCTGCAGTTGTCTGTCAGGCAGGCGGAGTCGCATGTGAAGGGATTAGTGTGGAGAATTTACTGTAAGGTGTGCAGAAGGTTCAGTAAAGTTCAGTAGGAGGTGTCCTCAAAAACAACAAACCCTCAACTACTAGAATAAATAACGCTATTAAATTACTCTCACACATCACACTCATTAACTGTACAACACGTCTCACTCACTATTAATTCCTCTCAGCTCTGACTAAACTTACTGAACGTCTTAGAACCCCGATCAGTTAGCACACCCCTAATCAATATCTAACCTATCTAATCCCCTGATTATTGCCGCCCGGACACCCTCCCCAATCAAAAACCCATCAGAAAAGATTGACACATTCTATCACT
>JAVQKI010475245.1:0-18932 GCA_036025975.1 Nematalosa erebi | reverse complement strand
CTCGTTCGTCCTGTCTTGTCTACCTGCCGGCAGCCTTAAATAAATTGTGAATTTGTTTTCATACCGGAGCTATCTCGTCTGGGTTGACTACCTCTGCCGCACACCTCACTACCTCACAGGGCTGATTGTTGTTAAATGGACCTAAGAGTTCAGTGTTTGAAGCTTCAGTTCTGTACAAACAAAAACACTAAAGCCTGAATGCTGAAAGTGCAGTCAGTGATACCAGAGAGGGTAAACGTGGAGCGAGAGGCGCAAATGCTTGTTAAGTTCCGTGTTCTATTTTCGCAATGGGGAGGGGGGAAACTGCCCCTTTATGCAGACCAGAATCAAACCCGCATAGGCTGATACAAAAGGTTATTGAAAAGTTTATATTGTGACGTATCCACTTATGCATACCGGAATTATTCACCTTTGCTCCCATTGTAAGGTACTATGTTGCTCTGTCTTGGTCAGTATTCAATGATCTTAGGTGATACTGGAGAATGTTGCATTTGTTTATGCTTGTGGTTATGTTGACATTTCTTAGCAGATGCTTTTGTCCCACACAATTTACATTATATACTTCACACTGTGTTTTGCTTTTGGTTGGGCGACAGGCTGCTCCCACATTGTTTGGTCCTGCTCACAGACCCAGAACATCATAAAAAGATCTGTGGTTTTGTTTTGTTTTTTAACAGTAGATCCCGTGGTCACATGTGGAGACATTACCTGAACGTTGCTAAACCAGTTTTGTTTTTGTCAAACCAATGCTCAACCAAGTTGACCTACGGGTATTGCTCTCCTCGTCCATTTAAGTGGACTATTGTCCTTGTCCCAATGTACATGCACAGGAGGGGAGGTGATGGACAGAAGTAAGCTCCACCAAAGATCATTGAATACTGACCAAGATAGAGCAACGTAATACGTTATAGTGGGAGCGAACGTGAATAGTTCCGGTCTGCATAAGTAAGTACGTCACAATATAAACTTTTCAATGACCTTTTGTATCAGCCTATAAGGGCTCGATTTAGGTCTGCATAAAGGGGGATTTTCCCCCCTCCCCCTTGCGAAAATAGAACACGGAACCTAACGAACACTTGCGCCTCTCGCTCCGCTTTTACCCTCTCTGGCTCCACGAGGATATTGGGTTTGTCTCCTTTACTGGGCTCCTCCACAGGCTCTTATGTGCTCACTGTAGCTTTGCTGTCTGTATCTTTCAGTGTGTCAAACCAAGCTGCTAATTTTTCCCTCATCCTACTGGTTTCTCTTCATATCAGCACCATTGAGTTGTACTCTCCACCTCTCCTCTGCCCTCTCCTCTCATCTCTCCATCTCTCTCTCTCTCTCTCTCTGTCTGCCCACTGCAGCCCACTGGTCCAATCGCACTGCTTTCAACAAGGAGTCCTTCTCTATCCAGCTGTATACGCCACTGAAGGAGGCCCAGCTGCACTTCACGCCAGCCCACTCGCTCTCCTCCAAAGCCTCCCGCTCTCCCACCGTCCTGCTGCGGGATGGGGAGGTTGTGGACGACGGACTGAGGCACTACGGGCGCCTCTTGCTGGAGCAGAACCGCACGGGCCTGTACTTTGTGGTGGCGGCTCTCAGTGAAAAGGACAACGGCATCTATGAAGTGCGTGACGCCCAAGGAAATCTTGTGTCTACAAACATAGTGAGGGTTGTGGGTAGGTTGTCCCACCATGTCTTACTGATTGTATTAGTTTTCCAGAAAATTCTGGTAATTCCTGATAATGTCTGGCAAATTTTGAAAAAAAAATTTCTTCATACATTTGATAAATTCTTCATAAAGTTCTATGTTGCTGAAAGTGTTTGTCCATATCTATACATTATCCTGTCATTACATTACATTATAATGTGATACAAATCCTATCATTACATTACATTATAATGTGATACAAATGTGTACGTGTTTTAAAGGTCTTTACATTCTCAATCTATGTGTGTGCCCTAAGATTAACATGTGGAGGGCTGTGTGTGTGTGTCCTTAGATAAACATCTGACATGGAGGGCTGTGTGTGTGTATGTGTGTATGTGTGTGTGTGTGTGTGTGTCCTTTGATAAACATTTGACATGGAGGGCTGTGTGTGTGTGTGTGTGTGTCCTTTAGATAAACATCTGAAGTGGAGGGCTGTGATTAAGTCCATCTCCGTGCCCTCGTGCATGTTTGCTTCGCTGGCTGGTTTCATCCTCTTCATGAAGAGGTATCCCAGCTGCAGCGTCTCAAAGATACTGTCTGGCCTGAGGGATCGCCGCAAGGCCACCACTGCCAGCGCCCCGCCCAGAGTATACATTGAGGTGTGTGTGTGTGTGTGTGTGTTTGCATGTCCTTTTCCCTACTTTATCTTTAAATTCAGAAAATCAAATGGCAAATTTTATCCTACGTAAGCTATTTGTTCTTTGAAATAAAATAAAAAAAACATTAAAAAAACACAATACATTTATTCTATTTGAACTCTGTAAGTTCTATATACAATTGCATGAGGTTTTTATTTCAGTCAGAGGTAATCCTGTCTTTGTGTTGTTCACAGGACTACAGCGAGCCCAGCCTCAACAATTACACCAGTTCTCCATACAAGATCAGGGCATCCAAACAATGCAGTGGCAGCCCCTCTCACAGCGTAAGCTAAGCAGTGTGGACCGTGGTTGCAATGGTTTGTGCTTGCTCAGCCGTTTCCTTTTGATGTGTGTGTGTGATGTGTGTGTGATGTGCTTGCAGGGTTATTCTCCTGTTGTGCAAAGAGCCCATGGAGATTCCCCTCAGCCTGTCAGGGGTACAGAAAGGTCAGAGACTGGTCCTAGTCAGAGACTACTCAGTGAGGTAATGAACATGCACTTGCACTCATGCATACACACACACACACACACACACACACAAACACACACACACACACACTTGCACCAGACACCTGCGCCTGCTATGTGTGTATTTACGTATTTCCCACCACTGCATACACTAGACATCTGCATCTGAAATACTGTGCATTTCTGAACGAACGAACAGATAAGTAAAGATAAAGTCCTGACTCCTCTCCTCTGCTCTTCCTCTCCGGGGCCCAGGAGCCAAGTGGTCCGAGGAAAACATCCTTCTCTCTGACTGGGGCCTCTGACTGCCTCCACTCGTCCGAGCGCTGTGCTCAGTTTGACCTCAACAAGGCCCACGGTGTCCAGGGCGCCACCAAGGACTACTTCACCACCTTACCACTGGACGCAGACACCTCAGACATCTGCAGTGTGTACACCTCAGACAAGCTGAACTTCCTCTAGGTGTGGAGCCGTGAGAGAGACGCGTGGAAAAGGGGGAATAGAGGCAGAAGGAGAGAGAGGGATGTGTAAATCTGAGAAGGAAGAATCAAGTTGGTGTGAGGGGATCAGACAGTGTTTGGACTCACCATTGTGCCTTCCCTCTCCAAAACTGGGGTAACACTGCAATTTATTAACAGGTGGGAGAGTAGGAGATGCACAGTGTGGCACAGCAGGTATTAGATACAGCTTTTGCTCGTAGTTAGTGTTCTTTAAAGCTATAATTCGGCGCCATTACAATCATGCTCTCGATAGGACGGAGAACGAAAGAATTTGTAACGACATGGGCCGAATAGCGACCGGGCAGCTAACACTTACTCAGTGGCACCATAAGCTCACTTTCGCTTACGTTTCTTACGGTACCATTCAATACCTACTGGTCCGCTATTTGGTCTATGCTGTTCCAAATTCTTTCATTCTCCTTTCCATCGAGAGCACTTGGCAAACTCGTACAGCAGGGCTACGATTGCAGTGATGCCGAACTATCGGTTTAACGTTAAAAGATATTTGTCCAGAACAGATAGCGAAAGCAAAGAAAGCTGAATCAGTGTACTGTATGTTGAGCTGAACAGCAAGAGTAGGCACACAGTAATGAAGGTCAGTGTAAGTATGTTTTTTGACACAGAGATCAGTGCTCCCTCTGCACCTGTAAAAAGGCTTATCCATAGGGAACTACAGGGAGACACAGGACTGTTCTCTGGGAGGAAATACGTCACTTTTAGGACTGCAGCCTTTTTGTCCATAATGTGTGTGGCCATTTGGATGCTTCCATACTTGTGGGACTTCTACCCATCTCGAGTCATGTGGTTGTCTACATTCCTTTTTCCTCTGGAAGCTCTTCCACATCTCCTCCCCTGCATGTGGCATTCACCACAAGGGCTGTAGTTGGTCTGGAGCATAGTTGCCAACACTCAAGGACTTATTTTTTATGGGCTTCTCCCGTGTTTCAGACGCATCTCCTGCCTGTTTTGTCACTTCTCCCATAATTTACGAAGCCCAAACTTCTGTATTAATAATAATCAGATTAACATGTTAGGCCATTGTTCCCTGGCCCCTGCAAAAGAATCTCCCGGATTCTGCTGCTCAAATGTTGGCAGGTATGGTATGGAGTTTGACTGAGAGCTGTTGTTCATAGTTGTCCATATTTATTTGTGGATTTGTGGAATTGTAGACTTTTACAACCCCCCTTCACTTCTCCAGTTCTGCGTGGATGTCAACTTTCCATGATTCAGGGTGTTTTGTCTCCTCTTTATGTTGCATGCCTGACTCATCACAAAGGGCTGTGTTCATTAGGTTAAGAACTGGTCTTTTTGATGACAGTATGACAGTTGTCACTGACACGGAATCAGATTTAGATAAATGGAATGTTTGCGCACCCCTGGCATTTTACAGCACTTATACGACAAACATCACTCACTGTATGGGGAAAAATCTGAAGAAGCAGGTCATGGTCAAGGTCAACCCAATTATCTTTTATTTCCCCTTTGTTGTGCAATGGCATCCCTCTACCACATTCACAGGATCTTTTCTATGGTGTAGAAGAATTTAGTCAGCACATGTTTTACACACTTACTGCTACAAAACACTTACTACAAAACATTCTTTAGCACTCCAAAGTCAGTGTTTGTCTGACCATCAACCACATCATTTCCCAACTGTATGGCTAATGGCCGTATTGATCCTCAATCTAAAATGGCTACCTCTGTGCATCTTTTGCAATAGTGTCAGCTGTAATCTGCTTTACCCTGCAGAGATCATAGTCTTAGCATGTGGTAGTGGGATAGGACTCTGGTGCTGCTGTCATTTTAGACCTCACAGGGTTTTGGTGAAGTTTCTGGTTGCACTGTAAATAATAATAACTTATTTAGCTATGTCACAATGCATGTGCATGTCGTCGCGTGCCATTACCTATCCATATGGCAGCTAACGCCTTTGACATGAATCTCTAAGCTGTTATCTAACTCTGCCTCAACTATAAAGTGAAGAGGCTATTTTCTCTCACATGTAGCATACATTTCTTTCCCTCATGCTCCATAGTGTATGTGATAATCATAATAAAGAAGTTGTGTTACTGAGATAATAACACTGCCGAGAGATGCTGCTCACTTCATGAAAGTGTTTAAAGTAATGTAGGAGGGAAGAGTATTGTACTATAGGTTTTCTTAACATCTAAAAGGTAGCCCTCATATTGGGGACAACGCAATGAAAATGATGTTGAGGGCATGTGTAAACCAGAGTATTTGGGGTACTGAATTTTTAAAAATCTAGATTTGTAGTGAAATGTACAGATTAAACAATTTAGCAGGGTTAGGGATGAGCTTTTATAGAGGTGTCAGAAACACATGTGTACTAATGTCATACACTTGTTTTTGATATGTGAAAAATGTTCATCATTAAAAAGAAAATCTATACCAACATTTTATTGTAATTACTTCAGAATATGTTTATTGTTACTGTCATGGCATTTGCATTAACAGACACAGTAAGAAGACAACCACAACCAGACTGTTTTATAAGGACTTTGCCACAACCCTCAGCAGTAACAGTACCCAGTAACAGGCACGAAAAAAATGGACTGAGAGGGTCTGAGAGAGCCATCATTCCTCTAAATAAGGCTCTGTTCCTATGTAGAGCCCCGATTTACGGCTCCGTTCGGACTTTTGCGCCACCAAGTGGGGGAAAGGGAAAAAAAATCTTTGGAAGACCAAACTATCCCAGAATGCACTGTTTTTGAAGCGGTAGCGCGAGGACAACGTGCATGACTTGGAGGGACAGTCTCCAACTTCACGAAATCGCATTCAATTAACTTGTGTTTCAGGAAGCTTGCACAAACAACCTAACTACACATTTACGTTGAAGAGAGCTGAAAAGTCTACCAACCGAAGGGAATAATGTCTTTGGTTTGCGCAAGTAAGTCTGTCTTGTAGTTGAAGTTGTTGTTAGCTAACTACACTAGTTAGCTTTGCTAAGTTGCTATCGATATCTACTCAAAATTAAATTTATGAGCGTACCAGTCTTTTTTGCAGCTTCTGTGGATAATAGGCTAGTGTATGTGGAATGGTTGTAAAGTGCATTGTTTTGCATGAGTAAATTAAGCAGGCGAAATAGTTGTGATTGTTATTTAGCTGACTTCAATAGCCACGTATTGCTAGCTCAGTTAACTTACCACTGCGTAATGTTACCATTAGCTCTTTTTCTGCTAGTTAAGGTTAGGTGGCTAACACCTGAACTATTTACATTCCTGTTTTGAGAATGTGCCGAAAGAAGCGTGTTGTTCAGAAAAGCCATTCAAGTTCATTTTTAACTATTTACAGTTTTCTTAGTAGTACAATGTAAGATTTATAACCATCGTTTTGACAGTCTCCAATGAGGTTCCTGAGCACCCCTGCGTTTCACCGGTGTCCAACCAAGTGTTTGAGCGCCGACTGATAGAGAAATACATCGCGGAAAACGGTGCTGATCCCATAAACGGCCAGCCTCTGTCCGAAGAGCAGTTGATCGATATCAAGGGTAAGCAGTTATTCAAGGGCTATTCATTGTGTTGGTAGCTTTAATACCTTGAAACATGAATTTGTCAATAAATGTCTCAACAATGGTGTTGATTTTGTTCACAGTTTCACATCCCATTCGTCCTAAGGCTCCATCGGCTACTAGCATTCCAGCCATTCTCAAATCGCTTCAAGATGAATGGGTGAGCGTTTGCACAGTCCTATATGCATGCAGTAACCCTTCTGCACAAACACCTTTCACACATCCTTACTCTTGCAGTCCAAATTGCAACTCTTGCAAAGACATTAACATGATTTTGTGTATATGAGCATCTGCTTCTTTAGCAAATATGATGAACTAATGGCCATTTATTTGTTATTTTGCGTCCCAGGATGCAGTAATGCTGCACAGTTTCACTCTGCGACAGCAGCTGCAGACTACACGCCAGGAGCTCTCCCACGCCCTGTACCAGCATGACGCTGCCTGCAGAGTGATCGCTCGCCTCACCAAAGAGGTCACAGCGGCCAGAGAGGGTAAGGGCCGACCTCAGCACGTACCCATGATCGATATTAAGATATGTTGTGGGATGGAAACGCATCCTCACTCTGTATCAGTCATATATGGAGCCCTAGTCAGTGTTATAACTACCTCAATTGTCGAGTTCCCCTGATTTGAAAAGATGATAGAGAGATTAAAAAAAAAGATTTCTTGACAGTTTCCTGATTTGTAGCAGCAGCAGGTTTTTGTAGTTTTACTACATACTTTTTCAGAAGCAGCCCCTCTCACTCTCATCCTTTCCTTTCTCAGCTCTTGCCACCCTCAAACCCCAAGCTGGATTGGTTGTTCCACAGGCTGTTCCGGCCTCTCAGCCTGCTGTGGTATGTAACTGACTGACTTGCGTGGCCTTTTAAAAATCCTCTCTGATTTCTGCTTGTCCACTATTACTCCTTGGAGGTTCTCAGTACCTGCTCTACCTCCTCTGTTCGCTGTGGGACTTGAATAGAGAATGTGAAGCGATCTACCTTGTACATACGCATACCTCAGGAGTGTGATCTTAATCTATTCTCGCCCCATCTGTGTCCCCACTCCTCCTCCTCCTCCTCCTCCTCCTCCTCTCTTTATCTAACGTGTTCTCACTGTTAGGGTGCTGGTGGCGAGCCTATGGAAGTCACCGAACAGGTTGGCATGACTGCAGAGATCATTCAGAAGGTAAGACGCATTCCAACACGTGCCATATGTTTTTGACTTGACACATGTCTGATGTTACGTATGCCAACCAGAATTGTATTGCACACAAATGTGCAGCAGAAGTTGGTGCCTAGACGTGACCCATTATCTTCTCTTGTTTGTAGCTGCAAGACAAAGCCACTGTGCTCACTACGGAGAGAAAGAAGGTAAGGAAAAAATGCTCAATGTTCTGATTTGGTTTCACACTTGTGGGAGTCATCCCTCACATATTCCCTTCTAGCCCTAAGTGTTTAAGTGTTTACCCAGCCCTGGAGCTGGGTAGACTGCAGTAATGAATCCAACTTTGAAGAGAAAAAAAGAGTTGTGCATAATTGTATCTTTGAATCCTGGCTGGACGTCAGTCTCAGGGTGAGGAATTCCCTCATGTCTGGCTCCGGCTCATTGCCACGTGTGCTCCCCTCACCAACTCTCCCATTTTGCCCTCTTCAGAGAGGAAAGACCGTGCCAGAGGAGCTGGTCCGTGCTGAGGATCTTGGCAAATACAGAGGAGTGGCTTCTCATGTTGTAAGTGAAGCTCATCTACACCTGCACACATGCATTTACATGAAGTTGCACACATTACATTTTAGGATGTAGTATTAACAGCAGGTACACATTTTACTATAGCTGTGGGTATGAGCTGGGTTTGTAGTAATTCATGATCTTTTTTATCACTCTCCTAGGGGCTGCATAGTGCCAGTATTCCAGGAATCCTCTGTCTGGACCTCTGCCCCTCAGATACTAACAAAGTACTCACTGGTACGGCCGCGCCTGTCTTTATTTACTTTTTTTCAATAAAGAGGAATTTATGTCTTCTAACTTAACCTTGTCAACTTGACTTGTCCGCCCTTATTTCTAGGCGGAGCTGATAAGAATGTGGTGGTGTTTGACCGTCGGGATGAGCAAATTGTGGCCACCCTTAAAGGTCACACCAAAAAGGTCTCCTCTGTCATCTACCATCCTTCTCAGGTAAGCCCCCCCCACCCCCACCCCCACCCCAAACACACACGCACGCGCTGCACAGGATCATTAGATCACTTGTTTATGACTGTTGGGTATATGTAATCAATGTGATGTGTGTTTCCTCCCCAGTCGGTGGTGTTTTCTGCTTCTCCTGACACCACCATCAGAGTGTGGTCCGTTACCGGGGGCAACTGTGTGCAGGTGGTCCGTGCTCACGATGCGAGCGTGACTGGCCTCTCCCTGCACGCCACTGGAGACTACCTGCTGAGCTCTTCTGAGGACCAGGTAAAGGGTGCATGCACACACACACACACACACACACACACACACACGCACACATACATACACACACACACATACACACACACACAGACACAGTGTTTTCCAAGGAAAATCCTTACACTGAGCAAAGTTTTGACGTGCCAAATCCATGGAAAAAATGAAACACTGATTCAAAAGTTCTTTGTCGTAATAGATATATATCATTTGTGTTTTAGTACTGGGCCTTCTCTGATATCCAAACTGGTCGTGTTCTGACTAAAGTGACGGACGAATCGGCAGGATGTGGTGAGTACGCCTTTGCAAATTGCACTGGACACATTCAACTAGTTACCCCATTAGCATTGTTCTTGTGTAACCTCCTAAATCCTCCCCTGTGCCAACAGCTCTGACATGTGCTCAGTTCCACCCTGACGGTCTGATCTTTGGTACTGGCACGGCTGACTCCCAGATCAAGATTTGGGATCTGAAGGAGCGAACCAACGTGGCCAACTTCCCTGGACACTCTGGCCCAGTCACAGCCATTGCTTTCTCTGAGAACGGTTATTACCTGGCCACAGGTAAGTTGGGCGCTGACAGCACAGGCAGTTTTACCAATGCAGAAATAATGCACTCAACTCCTTAGGATGGATTTATACTGGCCGTTGAATCCTTAGAATCTTTCAGAAAGTATGCTGAAGAAGAGTGTCTGCTCTTTGACCCAGCCAATACAATCATAATGTGGGATGATTGAAAAAAAAAAAAAAAAGAAGAATAAAAACTTATGGATCTTTAAGTGTCAGATGTTTAATCAGTTTTATCAGTAGTGTGTGTGGTAATGATTGTGATTGCCCTGTGTTTAGGTGCGCAGGACAGCTCTCTGAAGCTTTGGGATCTGAGAAAACTCAAGAACTTCAAGACTATTGCTCTGGATAACAATTATGAGGTTTGTTTCCAGAACGATAACACCCACATTCTGTCAGAAATCTAGAAGAAGAACAGGAGTAAACTCTACAAGCCCTGCTTTGATCCTCCTTTCTCCTCCTTTCAGGTGAAGTCTTTAGTGTTTGACCAGAGTGGTACCTACCTGGCAGTGGGTGGATCTGATATTCGAGTGTACATCTGCAAGCAGTGGTCTGAGGTCCTTAACTTCAGCGGTGAGTTCACTTGTATGCTTCCTCCTCTGAGCGGTTCCCTCATGGGCTGTCTCATTACTCCCATGATGCATTAGTCTGCATCACTCCCGCTTTAATCATCTCTGTGTGCACTTGTTTGTTTCCACTTCCCCTTTTTTAATCTGTTTTATTTTTCTCACTTCCTCTCATCTCTACCATTCTTTTTCTTCTTCTTAAGTTCTTTTTCTTATTATTCTTAAGTTCTTTTTCAGCTAATCGTTGTGGGCCTGGTGGAGTAGTGGTTAGGCTGCTGACATTTCGGTGACTCGGCAACCATGCCCAAACCCCACACTGCAAGCCTGTGTCACTTCAGATAAAAGCATCTGCTAAATACCAGTCAGCTTTATTTTAATCTTTCCCCCCCCCCCCCCTTCTCATAGATCATTCTGGACTGGTGACTGGTGTGGCTTTCGGCGAGCACGCACAGTTCCTCTCCTCCACTGGGATGGACAGAAGCCTCAAGTTCTACAGCCTGTAGGATGGAGATATAAATTAGTGAGAGTGTGTGTGTGTGTGTGTGTGTGTGTGTGTGTGTGTGTGTGTGTGTGTGTGTGTGTGTGTGTGTGTGTGTGAGAGAGAGAGAGAGAGAGAGAGAGAGATAGGAGGAGCAAGAATGTGTGTGAGAAATGGAGGTGTCTAGTAGTAGCAACACAGAGCTCTGTATTTGAGTGATTTCCAGGCATGATGTGAAGTTGCCAGCATCAGCCATTTCTGTATAATTTTTGGTGACCAGTCATAATCATTGTATTATGCATAAATATTGGTCGGTACCCACTGCATCTTTGTGCTCCGTAAGCATTTAAAGTAGATTTCCCTTTTTTATCTGTTGGGAATTGTGGTGGCCAGGTTTTGAAAATTGCTCCAACATGTCCAGTTAGTAGATCTTTTGTCTATTATTTGTTGTCTGATATTCTCAATAGCTTTTCCAATAAACATTTTGTGTCTGTACTTGCTATTTTGATTCGCAAGGGAAAAAAAGAACTGTCATGCTCTAACGTGCCCCAGTTCTATCTTTGTTTTTCCTTTTTTAAACTTTTAAACCTCTGTAAGTCAGCGTGAGTTTATAGGAGTGTATATTTTGTCCTCTGCCACAGTTGCTTCTGTAGACTGATATATCCATGAATTCATGCTCAATAAAGATTTTTTTTTCTGTAGTTTGTCCGACAGACGTGATGGCTCTCCAACAATTTGCATTTGTCAAAGCCCTTATCACAACCAAAGTAACTCGAAACAACTGTATCCTGTAGTTTACTTACAAACAGCATATTTAGCGAAAGATATGCACAGGCCTATGTATGCTCGAGCTACCGCTGCTGACCCATAGTTCTGTGTCGTCACGTGAGTACTGGAGTAACGTGACTCCTAGGAGAAACGGGAAGTGAGTGAATCATGATCAGATGTCTGTGTTGGTCTCTGCTACTTCAGATGTGTTCTTGAAGTTAGAAGACTTAAGTCGGGGACGGTGTCTTTTCTATCGTGTTGGTGACCCTTGTTTTAGTTGGCTAAGTTAACCGAACGATTTTGATAACATCTTGGCATACAATAACAGCAACGCTAGAGTCACGTTCTGGAAGCAGGTCGGTACTTGCATTTTAATTGTTCATTAAACTTTCATGTATGTTTTCGCTGGTTTTACCAATGCAATGCAAACAGTCAACAGTGCTGTCCATAACTTTACCAGACCCCTTTTTCTGTGAATCCAGCACGCTAGCTGAACATATTGTTTACTTAACACCAGGGTCGGCGTTTGACCTGTTTGTAACAGCTTTTTAATTTCGCTTTAAACAGTGAAGTTAGAGCAATGAATGTACAAGGTTAACTTCGGATCATGTTCGTCATAAACCGCCTTGCTTTGATTTGCATTTCCTTCGTCTGTCTGTGAATCCGATCCCTAGCTCATCTATTTTTACTCTACAAAAGTAGGCACAATGAAAGTCTTTTACTCATCTGTATCGAATAGAATAACTAACAAGGCTAACTGTGTTTAACTCACTTAGCAAATCTCAGTGCAGCGCTTCTGTTATGAGGGGCTGGTGGAAGCGCAACTCACCTGCACTGTCGGAGCTAATATGCGAATAGGACAACTAAATAGTTGCCGAGTAAAATATCTCGTTACAGTTATGTCCTTATTATGTGTTTAAACGACACCATGAGATAACACAAAGCATGTGCTCACTGTAACAGGAACGTGGAAAGTAGATTCGATCATAGCTACTGTACCAACATTTGGGGCAGTGTGGTTAAGAGTTAAGAGCGCATGGTGAATGTATTGGAAAGTGGTCTTTCTCAAGAAGATGGGGGATGTTTCACATGAGTTTCGGTTCAGATTTTAACAGCAGTGTGGCAGTCCAAGATGGGGAAATTTGTGAAACTTCAAACCTGTCCATCAGTTAACATGCCCTAGAGAGAAGTGAGACCAACTTCATGCCCCGTTTCTCTCTTCCTCTTGCAGGTAACTATGGGGTCTATGTTTCGGAGCGAGGAAGTCTGTCTGGTGCAGCTCTTCCTTCAGTCCAGCGCAGCGTACAACTGTGTCAGTGAACTCGGAGAACTGGGAATCGTGGAGTTCAGAGATGTGAGAATCAGCTGCTCCCGTACACTTTGCACAGTTGTCACACACAGGCTAGATGGTGACACATTCTCTCTCAGCTACACAGACATTTGCAAAAATGTTGCATTTCTGCAGGAAAGTGTATCATGTACTGCAATACAATGAGTATTTTTCTTGTTCAAAATATGGCATCACTGCAAAGTAAAAATTGCAGTTTTGATACCCATTTAACTTGTTTGTTTGCTAGAGTTACTGTAGGGCAGTTATTCTTTTAGAAGCTGGTTCATGATTGAATAGGATAAAATAATTATCATTTATTATTAATATTAATAATTATTGTATCCTGTTCAATCATGAACTAGATTCTATAAATAAAAAGTTTTTTATTGAAGAAGACAGAGTGCCTTGAATCTCTTCATTCTTGTTTATATTTTATTGACCAAAGAGCACCTTCGCACCACTCGAAGAACGCTGTAGCCTTTCGACTGACATCTTTTTTGTATATAATATATGTAAACAGGTGTCTTTTGGTGCAGTAGGCTAAACCCAGAAATGGTGGAGGTTCTGGCACCGATTGTGACATGTGTTGATGCTAGCTGACTATACTGCAAGGCTGGCATATCATCATCCAGGTCTTCTACATTTGTAGTGCTAAGGTGAACAAGGAAGACACATGTATAATTTGTGGAGTTAAATTTCTCTCTCTTTCTCTCCTTCTCTCTTTTTTTCTCTTTCTTTCTTTCTCTCTTGCGTGCGCATGCACGCATGCTCACTCACATTTCTCTTGTTTTCAGTTGAATCCAAACGTAAATTCATTTCAGAGGAAATTTGTGGGTGAGGTTAGACGATGTGAGGAAATGGAGAAGACATTTGGTGAGTTTCACTTGCACTGTCGCTTTCCTCATCGTGCACCTTGTCAGTCTCTGACAGCATCTCTAACGCCCGACCATCTCTGTACCCTCCCACTCCGACCCCCAGCCTTCCTGGAGCAGGAGATCGGCCGCTCCCTGTCCCCGACGCTTCATGCCCCTCTGCAGCCCCCCCTGCCCATCCCACTCGCTCCGCAGCCCAGAGAGCTGCTCACCATTGAGGAGGAGAGCGAGAGACATGCTCGTGAGCTCAGAGAGGTAGCTACCAGGATATCCACAATCACCTCGCAGAGGATCTTTTGATCCAAGGAATCGTACACAGTGTGTAAACTGTAGTAGACTGTAAAAAGCATAGCAATCTCACTGGTAAAAGAAAGTGCACTGAGTGCCATACTCTCTGTTGTAAAAGTGTTGCAATGCTCATGCAGGCATATGGTCACTATTTTCTTGGGTTGATTGTGTTTGTTTGTTTTGTTTGTTTGTTTATGCCACAGGTGTCCAGGAACAGAGACAGCCTCCGTGCCCAGCTTACTCAGCTGTCCCAGTACAAAGGAGTGCTTCAGCAGACACATGGCATCATGGCATCACAGGTCAGAACTACAATTCCCATCATCCCCTGCTCTGTTCCTTGAAAGGCATGCCATCACCCCTCTTTACTGCAGTCTGGCGGCCTTAGCACAGATACATATAGCACATCCACATTAACAAATACAGACAGTTTCAGTCTTTGGACTTTGGTAGTGGACAGTTTGTCACGACAATCCATAGTACAAAATAGCAAACAGGAAGAGGTTCAGCTATCTCTTCCTTCATCCCCATTTTATTGTTCTTATGCCAACTGCCATTATGAACAGGCTCCACCACCCACCTTTGAAGCGGGGGGCCTTCTGGAGAACCGTCAGGATGTGCGCCTCAGCTTTGTGGCCGGGGTTGTCCACCCCTGGAAAGTGCCCGCCTTCGAACGGCTGCTTTGGAGAGCATGTCGCGGTTACATTATTGTTGACTTCCGTGACATGGAGGAAAAACTGATTCATCCAGACTCTGTAAGGAATGGAGATGTGTGTGTGTGTGTGTGTGTGTGTGTGTGTGTATAAATGGAGTATCCAGACTCTTTTGGAGTGTGTGTGTGTGTATAATGACAGCAATATCAAGTAATGTTTATATACATAAGACAAAAGATCAGGAGGCTGTATTTGGGTGGCTGATGTGTGGAACGAGAAGTGAAACTCGTGAGGTGAGGGGAAGTGACCGCAGTCAAGCCTGCCAGGTCACTAAAGCATGTCTGCACAACAGTGAAGTGGAGGGGATGTTTGAAGTGTATTCTTGTCGTTTTCTGTTGCTCCAAACCACAGGGAGAGATGATTCAGTGGAAAGTCTTCCTCATTTCTTACTGGGGAGATCAGATTGGCCAGAAAGTGAAGAAGATCTGTGATTGGTTAGTACTCAGTGCAGTCTGCTGCCTATTACCTCCTGTTTGCTGTTTGTTACACATAGTAACCATATTGTGCAGTGGCTCACAGATAAAAAAAAAACAGGGGCATTGGACTGATAATGTAAAATCCCTATTCCTGCAATTTGTGCTCACAGCTTTCACACCCAGACCTTCCCATATCCAGACACTGTGAATGAGAGGGAAGAGATTCTCAATGGACTCGGGGGAAGGATTGAAGACATCAAGTCTGTGAGTATGGCCTTTAGGTGGAGGTTGTTCAACCACACGCGACATTTACTGTGTTTTTTAGAGGCTCAGTGTGAAACCGCTATGCCACTGCTTGTGCACACTGACTTCCTTTCTGCTATATCTCAGACATCTGTTTTTCCGCAATCTGCTCTATTTATTTTTACCTCCTGCATTGTCTCCCCACAGTCTTAAAATTAGAGGATACACAAGGCTCTTTTTAAGGTTCTTCACTTCACCAGACTTGCAGAACCCTTTATGGAACCTCTAGGAACCTTAAGGAACAGGAACATAGTGCTGTCAGGATCTTGAAGTATGTTATCAGGTTCCTTTAGGAACCCTTCTTCTCCAGGAACCTGATGACATGCTTCAAGATCCTCAGAGAACTATGTTCCTGTTCCTGGGGGTTCCCTAAAGGGTTTCGCTAGTATGGGGAAGTGAGGAATCTTAAAAAGAGCCTTGTGTAACCTTTAATTTTAAGAGTGCACCATTTTAACCTTCTCATCTTGTTCTCTTTGTGTCTTGTCCTCTCACTTTCTTACTCTTTTCTTCTTTTTCTTTTCTCTCCTCACTTCCTCTTCCCTCCCTCTCTTCATTCCTCCTCTCCCCAGGTGATGTCTGAGACGGAGCAGTACCTCCAGCAGCTGCTGGTGAAGGCGATGTCTGTGCTGCCGCAGTGGAAAGTGCGGGTGCAGAAGTGCAAAGCCGTGCACATGGTGCTCAACCTGTGCAGCCCCTCTGTGACGGAGAAGTGTCTCATCGCCGAGGCCTGGTGCCCGGTGGGCCAACTCCCCGCGCTCCAGAGCGCCCTCAGGGAGGGTGGGGTAAGACTGGGACACTACAGGATTTGTGTGGAACATTTCATTATTGCTATACAGAAGGGGTGGCCAAGGAGCAATGGGCCATAATTAGTCCCTGGGCTTCTAGAATACTGTAGTTAGTTTGTAGATAGTTCGGACCCTTGATTGTGATTGGCTGAGTCACATTTGATGTCATCAGAGAGGGTGGGGTGAGACCGAGACAGGGGGGCGGGATTCTTGCATAGTGGTAGAACATAAAAGTATTTGTGTGTGTGATATTTCACTGATGGTGTATAGTGCAGTTGATCATTTATTGATATTTGCCCCCCCCAGAGGAAGAGTGGTAGTGCGGTGGATTCCTTCTACAACAGGCTTCCCTCCCCATCTTCCCCTCCAACCCTCTTCCCCACTAACTCCTTCACAGTGGGCTTCCAGAGCATTGTAGACGCCTATGGAGTAGCCAGCTACAGGGAGGTAAACCCAGGTAATACACACACACACACACACACACACACACACACACACATACACAAAGACACACGCATGCACAGATACACACACTGACAGATTGACAGACCTCCCTATTTACCATCAAACTTCAGTCTGTGCTCATTATTGTTTTTTAATGAAAAGGTTGGACATTTCCGTGCTCTGTATTGTATAATGAAAAGAGTTCATTGTACATTGTAACAATGGTAATTTAAATGTACAACAGTGTTAAGTTTAGTTTGGCAAGGCCATCCCCATCACCTTCATGTTATTTTCTATGACTGAAATACATTCTGAGAACATTATGGATTAAACAGGGGCTAATGTCATTCAGGCTCATGGAAGGGATAGCGTTCTTTAATTTCTGTGAGGCAGTCATTACATAAGGGATCATGGTCTGTGAGGCGGTCATTATCGTGGAATAATTACCCACATAGTGATGCAGCAGCCCAATGGAAAGGGTGTTGTTCCACGGTAATGACCACCTTGCAGAACATTATCCCGCTTAATATTATCACAACTGAAGATATCAATGACATGACGACAAAGCATTATTTATTATCACTGTCAACATAGAAATGTACATAAAATAAATAGAAAAATAGTCTGTTAACTTACAGATCAGCTGATTGGTAATGGCAATGTTCGGTTTCACCTTTCTTGATAGTGTAGCTGTACATTATGTAAGGGATAATGTATTGTGCATCGGTCAATACAGGAAAATATTTCCCGACAGGATGAACGACACCGAGGCCGAAGGCCGAGGTGTCTTGTTCGTCCTGAAGGGAGGAATTATACAGCTCACTGCCAAAATGAAAAAAAATAGACACAAATTTATATTTTAAAAGTTAATAAATAATGATTTATTGCCGTTTCATAGCTTCATATGCTAGCGTGAAACAGAAGCAAAAAGCCTGTTGCCATTGGCAGCGGTCGTTATTTTGTCGGTGCGGTCATTATTCAGAAATATCGGACCTGCGAACGTTGGGGAGGCCCATTCAAAGTGAATGGAAGCCCCCGCAGCATTCTAGAGAGCCGTATAATAAAGACTAATAATAGTCTAATAGTGTAATAGTCTAGACTATTAATTAATTAGTAATTAGTTGGTTTTAAATACCAGGGGCTAAATGAGAGGGTTGTTTAGGATGACACTGGCTACCCCTGAAAACTGATTGGACACCCCAGGTACCAACCCAAATTTCATGTGCTGTTTACTTATAGAATTCCAAAAGTATGTCCACACAGAGTAAAACAAGTGACAGTGCAGAAAGCTTGTCAGAGAAGCACAAAATCCAGCATTCAGAGTCCTTGTTTGAACTATGGATGCACTGATCCGACTTTTTTAGTTCCAATTCTGATACATGGGTGTTGCATGTTGGCAATATCTGATACTGATTTAATACCCCTATTGAATTAGGAGATAGGTACAATCCTCTGCCTTTAATGCCCTACTCTCGTAGCTAGGCATTATTTTTCAAGCCAAGATGAAACAGAACAGAAGCATGAATATAATAAATTGTTGTTATTGAAATTATAATTAACAAAATAAACACATGTATGCCAGTGTTATTACGCAACATTGTCATTAATGTTGGTAGGCCTAGGTCTAATTAGGTGTCTGTCACTTTAAATATCTCGTATAAACCTAAAGTTACAGGACTTTGGTGAAACAAACTTTGTTTCTATGCAAGGTGGAAGTTGAAATCAATAGGCTGCTGCAGAAGTTGATCATGTATTCTATTGCAACAGTTTAAATAAACATTCATAAACAACTTAAGCAGAATCCGCATTGGATTATTAAGGAATGTGTCTTGCAAAATTACCAATTGTTTTATTCTTTTAGGGGCAGATTCTCCCATGCGCTTAAGTCTGAAAAAGCGCTTATCTCACGCGTAACTTTCTGTGCGCATTCTGCCATGGCCTTTGCGCGCTTATTTACGTGCCTGTGTTCGAGATACGCACTCTAGGAGGAGCAACCCCATAAAGTGGGCGTTCCCATTCAAAACAGGCCTTGCGAGCATTCTACTGTCGACTTAAGTCTAAATTTGCGCGCCTGAGTTTACGCACCTCAAACCCTGTATTAAATCCAGCGCCCCAGCCGGAACAACATCATATTGCAATGGAAACGTTGATGTA
>JAVQKI010475074.1:0-11040 GCA_036025975.1 Nematalosa erebi | reverse complement strand
TAAGAATGTTAACTATATATTTTTTTTTTTTAAATAATGCAAAGCAGATGAACTGTGAGGTGGCTGTGACATTTGACATTAAATGATGGTTCGTGTCCAGGACAAAAGAAGTCTATGCTTCACTAATGTGCTTCTCTGTGCTAGTTTTGAATAATATTCACACCACTTGTTTCAGTAGATTATTTCAATATTTAGGTTTTTGCTTAAGTTTTATTGCAAGAGGTTGAACCCTAGGAGAACACAAGGCACAACCCCCCCTGTCAGAATGTGCTAAACACATGCTATGCCTTGTATGCAGGTTCAATTTCACGCATATCTTTATTATAATATGGAACTAATCCCCAAGAGGAAAGGGTGACTTCAGTCTGCCAATGGGGTTGCGTGGGCATGCAGGTGCAGGGACATTTTTCATAAACAAATTTTTTTTCCCCATAGAAATATGCCCACGATTTCGTGATGGGTGTAACCCCATGGTCTGGTACGCTTTGTGTCATGGCTCGTTGTACGATATTCTACAATTTCTTTGGGGAGTGGTTCTGTATTCTTTGGCATTGGACATGGGGTGCTATGGTCACAGGCCTGTTACACTGTCTCGGACTCTTGGGTAGCCCGATTCAGTTGTAAAGTTATGAAGGCATATTTTAGATGTACCGTCATTAGCTGAACTGTGCCATACTGAAGCTGATCAGACGACTCACGACGATGTTTACTATCTAGCAGTGTGTCGCTATGCCACCCTTTGTGTCTAGATGTCACCATATCATATCATCATTAATAGTAATTACACAAATATAGGGTCAAGAAAACTCAGTGCTTCTACTTTTCAGCATTTTGGTTGAAAATAAACAATTCCCAAAGTATAATAGTGAGTGTATCATCAGGAATTCTTCAACTTGTCTTAGTTGCATTTAAAACTGAGGTTTTCACTCAGAACAAATGTGCAGCAACTTTTTGGCCTGATTTCCCCCTTATTTGGTTTGCTGGTGTGTGTGGGTGGAAGAGAAGCCAGCTATCCGTTTACCATAGGCGTCCGAGGAAAGAGGCTGGGGGAAAAGCGTGAAAAATTTAAGCTGGGCCATGTGAGGAAATCCATGGCACTGGAGTTACCCATGAGCCGAGCTGTCTTTGATATGTGATCTAAGAGCGAGGGAGACCGCTCGCGTCGGTGAGGGCAAAATAACCAGTCTTGAAGAAAACACTCATTTCCACAGCATTCGGGGCAGGACCCAGAAAAACCCAAGCTGTGGTGACAAAGGCCATTTATATAAACTGAATTTTTCGACACAGTTGTGACCATCTTCTAATGCCACCTAATTCAGCAGCTCATTATATTGTAATTTTAAGTGCTGTTTCTTGTTATATTTTCAGTTGACGTACAATTTCTTTTTGGTGAGTCATTGTCCACCTAATGACCGATGTAAATGTCAAATAATTAATGAAGAAAATAAGTAAAAAAAAAAAAAAAAGAAAAAGATTTTAAACCTGTTTAAAAGCACACAGATTAACAAGAACCTGGTGTTTCCAACATGTTGTGGAAGTATACAAAAGAGTGGAATGCATGGTAGCTTTGTAACCCAAAGGTCGCCTGTCTGATTTCGAAGTCGTTTAAATGCATCTGTGCTGCTTTGGGAAGGGGAGAGATGGCCTATTGGCTCAACAATAGGAGCTGGGAACAGAACATTGGAGTGATGAAGGGATGGTCCTCCTCTCTAAACTGCAGATGAATGCAGTCAGGCCATCCAGAGTGCTCAGGGCCCACGCGTGGCCATAACATCCGTGAAGTCCCAGGGGCCCTCTGAGGAGTGCGGGGGAGAGAGACAGAGAAAGAGAGAGAGAGAGGGAGAAAGAGAGAGAGAGAGAGAGAGATAATCACTTGCAAGAACAATCAAAGGTCCCCAGAACTTCCTGAAGCGGAGGAGTTTTCAGCCCAGAGAAATTCACTCTGTATTGTAGAAGTAAAATAATATTTGCTTTAAATTTGTGCTTTAATAACAACTCTCTCAAATAAGCCTGTGCTGCTCCCACATCAGTTTGCACCACATTTCATATAGCGCCTTGGTTCACTTCTTGCATATAACAATGGACTGAATATGATTTGCACGCCATTGTGTATCTGCAATGCTTTTGTCTCCATGGCGCTTTTGTTGTTGTTGTTTGTGTTGACTGATGAGTTGCCATAACAGGTCTTCCACAGCGATGCCAGCCCAGGCGTAATGCTGATGGTATATGGTCTGACATAGTGCGAAACATTATTGATTAGCCCACCTCTCGGAGACGCCCGATTTGAAAAATGAACCGTGCTCTTGTAGACCCCAGGCTCCATTTCTCCTCATCAGTATGGAAACATTCCGTCGGGGTAAGGGAGGAGCCAGTGGAAAATGGCTGCCTTAATAAACCAGGCACAACCTGGGATGACACGAGCGGCAGGCACCATTAACACTGTCATCCATCACGAGCTGCAGTCCCACCTGCAGCGTGATCCATGGAGCAGGATGGAGACAGGGAGCGTGTTATTTGAGACCCAGGGTAATGACAAGGATGTGGAGGCATCGGGACGCATTACTGCAAGCACAAGGGCAGCCTTAAGTGCTTTCCTGTGGGTAGCCATAAGGGTCATTACGCCCAGGTACGGTATGATGCAGGTAGAAGGAATGTGTTTTGTGAGGAGAGTTGGATTTGGCCAGGTGTTCTGATGAAGTCCCTCTGGCATGTTGACGTGAGGGGTGTCTGTGTCTGTGCACATGTTTGCGCACCAGAAGTCACTGCATGCAAGCTGTTGACAAATGAGGCCTGTTTAATGTTAAATGCTCACTGTGTGGCATGGGTCTGGTTTGAGGGATACGTCTGTTGCCCTTTTGTCTTTGTTCATCCAGACTCAATGTCATTACACATTTCTTTATATTACTATTTATAGCAACATAATAAATTGTTATAAATGTCATTCAGTCTACAGTATAACACTTTTTACATAATGGATAGTATAATATATTTATGAATATGCATTTTTTGCAAGTAAGGAAAAAAAAGATGAAATGCTTATACATAGTGCCATTTTGCATGATTGAGCTTTTTTGTAAAGTAAACATTACTGAAGGATCTAATATGGCACAAACCCCATTTTTCCTACAGCAATATTTAAGCATGGTAGCATGCTCAACCAGTTCAAGCCAGGTCAAAGAGTTGCCTTTAGTGTCTGTATTTTAAAATGTGCAGAGTGTACACGGGGAGTCTCTGTGGAACATATCGTTAGTCTGTTTCCTGAGCCCCGTAATGATGAGGTGGAACATATTTCCTCCCGGTCACCACCAAGGTGAAGTGACCTCCCTCGTCTTGTGAAGCCTTTTGTCTGCCATGCATCAGCACAGGATGAATAAGTTACATCAAAGCCCTTGTGTCAAATACTTATATATTTTACTTAATTGAAATGACTTTTATTAACTGATATAACCACATAACACTTCAGAGAGGTAAGTTCTCTCTCTCTCTCTCTCTCTCTCTCTCTCTCTCTCTCTCTCATAAACATAAAAAGGGGTTCCACAGGAAATCCCACCATCTAATGGGAGGGGTGGGGGGCTGAGGGTGGGCTGAGAAGCACGAAGCAAGGCACGCTGTGTGCAGGCTGTATGTCACCAACGTGGGGTGGGGGATGGGTGCTGGAGCAGAGCGGAACGTGGTGAAGGCAGCACGGAGAGAGGGAGAGAGGTCTGCCCCAGTAGCCAGAGGGGGCAGCCAGCCCCTGCCTGCCTGTATGCCACACTGTCTCTCCATTTCCTGAAGAGCCCTTTCAGATGGAGCCCCATGCAGCGTGTCGGGAGTCATGTTTGCCTATCTGACCTCATTCGAGGCTTTTTCTATGCCCCCTTCACCGCGAATGAGGACAGGGGCCCGTGATGTGTGACATTCTCTATGGTGCTTTTACATGTTCCGATGGATCTACGCATTGCGATGAGTGCAACCTCTGGGCTCCCATCAATGCATTTCTCATGCTCTTTTTCAATTATTCAGTGAAGTTTGTTCTTCGAATTAGCCGCATGGTTGCCCATAAAGGGCTGTTTGCCTTATAGACGGCGTCTTGATGCTACGGGCGATATAGGCCTGTCACCAGTAGTCTGTTTGTGGATGGCTTTTCATTGATTTTTTTTTTAAGATTTGAAAATGTGCTGGCTTTATTTTATGTCTAGTAACAGTATTCATTTTCCATTATTTTCTTTTCCTAAATGGTTCCACGTGTGAAGTTTTATGTAGGTTCTACTGAGAATGTGATTTTAATTAGCAGACCTTGTTCTGGTTTACTGAGCAGATGTCTTTGATTTGTTGCAGGGCATTTCCTTGCTCCCTGTAGCGAACCCCCCTGCCACTCTCTGTCTGTAAATATCAACTTCATTTATGTATTACATGCAGAGAAAACCCTAAAAATACCAATGCTTGCTGACCTAGTATAGTCCATGCAGAAGTGAAAATCAGTAAACAACACAGTTGGCCTAAAAACATCAAGATCAAAGGCATACAAAGGAATACATCAACCGATGAATTCCTTTATTATAGGAACACATTGAACGTAATGCTTTCTTCTCTACTTGGAAGGGCTTGCATGCAGTCCTTAAAGAGCTACACTCTCTTTTGCTGGCATTTAAGAAAAACTACCACCAGGACTAAGGCTGTGACCTCCATTTTAACCCCCATTAGTACTATCCCCCCATACCGTATATTTATTTATTTAGCTTTATGAGCTCCTCAAAGGCTGTGTGAAGTGGTAGGCAGTGTGAGCTACCAAATCTTCTTCCGTGTCTCTGGAGACCATGCGTTTGAACATTCCCTTTGAAGTTCAGCTCTCTCTCAGCCCATAGATGGTAGCATGATGGATTATTCATGTTTCTGGTGCATGTTGCGCCTGAATATCTCAAACCTTTGGTTTGGTATGACCAGCTCATGAGAGGTCATGGATCAGATCAAAGATCTGCCTGAAGATTCAAGTAGTTTTAGTTGCAATCATTTTTGTATGTCATGCAACTGAGGCTGTAAGCTTTTATATCTGTTTTTTTTTTTCAGCTCTCAGTTTTGATGGTGCTGATATATCTTGGAAAATTCCAGAATATTAAGAAAATGAGTCTGCACAAAGGGACTCCAGGACTGGTTCAAATTATGTACAAAATTACTTAAAGTCAAGTATGAAATTGTGTGGAATGTAGGCATCCAAAGCCAGCCTCAATTGAATGCCCTACGGCTATTTTTTTCTCAATGAGCATCGATTGACCCAATTTTCCTCAGGTTACATGGTCATTCTCCTCAAAATGAGAGAACTGTCCTCCCTTTCTTTGAAGTTGTATGCTAGTGTATATCTAAAGCCTCATGCTCCGTGTCCAATTGTGCATTTTTCCTTTCTCAGCTGAGGAGACTTTTGTATGAGGAAAAGATCAGCCTGTTATTGTATCTCACATTCCTGCAAAGAAATGAATCATGGCTCCTCTACTTCCACAGCAGTTTGAAACTTTCATTGTACAATCTTGACTGTTATTGTTTTGTTATGGCTTGAACAGTCTGTTGAGCTACTCTTATTTTAAGTACTGTACATAGTAATACTGTTTTCTTGTTTTGTTGTTGATTTTGCTGCTTTTGCTGTCGCTGATCTCCTGACAGATGGAGAAATAGGTTGAAAATACTGTCCTGGCAGTATGATCTGCTTAATCATCTTGATCACAACTGTTGAAGTACATTGAAGTAATTTAATGGTGAACAGGTAGACACATCTCTACTGCATATCAGTAGTAAGAAGGCAAGGAAGCTTGCCTCCACTTTCGCACTCCAAGTACAACATATGTGTTTTAGTGGACACCATGTTCAAAATCTAGGTTCTCTAAGAGTGCCCTAAGGCTCTTAGAGCTAATTAAAGTCTTTAACTCATCTGTCTGTGATTGCGCCATGAAAAGGACTTTGTGAGAGACTTGTGAAGTTCGCTCTATCCCCTGCCACAAAGACAAAAGGCCGAAAGTAAATCCACTGCCTCCAAAATCCCAATTAGCTCCCTTTTTGCCTTTTCACCGTGTCACAGCTCCAGTCACTCCCAAGTTCAAGGGGATTGGGTCCAACCACTCCCACTTCCAAATTCTCCACAGCTGCCAGTGGGACATTTCAAACCCAACTACCCCCCCCATCCCCCCCCCCCCCCATCCCATCCTCCCTGTTTGCTCAGCTTCCCCTCCCCCCTTGTTTCTGGTTCCTCGAAGAGGGATTTAACCCCGAGCTGAGCGAACAATAGGAGACAGCGGCGAGTCCCAGTGGTTAAGGGTCAGCTATGTCCCTGAGCTCCTTCCTAACACACAAAGCCTAAAGACAACAAAACGCGTGCATCGTGCTCAGGGGCGCAAAGACCCCCTTGCCAGGGAGGCCCTTGATGTTTCCCTCTCTATGGTGCCTCAGAGGGATCAAGCAGCACCACTGAGTGAGAGCACAAGGGAGACAGAAAGTGGCTGTGGCTCTGTGTCACTCATGCAAGATGGGGAGAACCGGTGGTGAAATGAGACATTCAGTTAAGATACAGTGGAAGTGAACGTCTTTCCTGGTCCACACCCCGCACAGACTCAAAGTCAGGTGATAGGGTACAGCTTCTGAGCTTACAACCTGTAGTGTTGTAACCCAAGCCCTCTGCTAACTGTTCACATGAAAAGCATCCTTGAATTATGTCACTTTCAGAAAACATCACACCAGCTAAACGAATCAGGCCTTTGAAAATAAGCCATGTTATCACCTACCTTCAAAGTAAGTTGATGGTTAGGTCAATGAAGGTATTGCTGGTGATTCTATACATATCAGTGTGTGTAGTTGTATACATATATACAGTACATACCCCTGATCCTAGTTGTATACAGTACATACCCCTGGTACTAACTTCACAGAACAAATTATATGGAAATAATTTTTTTCAGTCACCTGTTTGTTGTCCTACTGGGCCTTGCCTTGAATTAGTTGTTCTGCACTGTCTCTCATGGCAAGAGTTGAAATGCACTCCTTGCATGATACTGCTGAAAAACTTGATGAACTTCCCAAGGACTCAGGTTTCTAGTCGTTGGTTGTGTACTTTCAGCAGCCATATTCCCCATCAAACACTGAGTTATGTGTCTGATCCTCTGGATCTTCAAATGCGCCAAGTGGCCAAAAAGGGGATTAAAAAATTATCCAGCTGACTTGAAGCACTTCAAAAGCATACTGCAGGATTAGAGAGATGTGTGTGTGTGTGTGTGTGTGTGTGTGTGTGTGTGTGTGTGTGTGTGTTGGATTTCAATTAGTCAGAGTCTGATCATGATTAGACCTGACTTTGGTTTTGTCCAGTGACAGAACGAGCTAAAGGCCCTGTTTGTCTCCATATGAATTTTGATGATTTTTTTTTTATTTACTCACAACACTCCTGAGTTCACATAGGTCTTCAGAGATAGGGATTGAGATGTTGTTGCCTGGCCTGTACAATATTTTGGGTAAAATCAAAATGTCAGATTTAGCAAGACTGATGCGTAGGCCCTATAAAACAGTTTCAGGAAGAATGTACTTAAGGTTCTAACTGGCGTAACTGGCTGTCACAAAAACTAGAAGCCACATTTATTTATAGACTTGCAGCTATTCATGTTCAACAGCCAGTAACATGAAAACTGAAACATGAAAAATTGTCTTGAATGTTTTTTTAAATACCCATATCCTATTTATTCAGTGCCATGGTTGTTGCACCATCAGGAGAGCCATAAGAGGCAACTCATGGTTGTTAGCTTGCAACACAGCCCCTCTGCAAATCAGGTTCAACAAGTTTCAGTCATAGGACAAGAGATTTGCATTTTTTTTTCCTCCAATGGGAGATCTCTCTATTCAGGGGCCTATTCCTTGCAAATATCATATTGCTTACCTAAGATAGTTTTCTCCAGCTGCCTGTGTTTCAAAGGGCCCTTGTTGTTCTTTAAACCCAGAGAACAGTCAGCCTAGGTTTCCCTTTTTCATCTGATTTGTCACAAAGTGCCCTAAGACAATTTCATGTTCACCTCTTAGAACAATTACAACATATCAATCATAATAAGGAAAAGAACTGCATGTTCACTAAGAGTTTTAAAGTTTGTGTTTTGGGCTTGATAGCTTAAAATTGGAGAGGAATAGAAGGCATCTTGGTCTGTTATGTTGTTAGATGATGATGAATGGTGCTTATTTTGGCACAAGGGTTCCCACGGTCATCTCACCACTAAAAACACCTCATTCATCAAGCTGTCATACAAAAGAAAACCCCTCTAAGCAGTTCCGACTTACTGTACTGTGTATCATATGTCTATCTGGGTACCATTAAAGTCCTCATTTTGTAGAAGACTTTAAGCCTATGGTACAGAATATATGGGGACAATCAGAATACTGGTGTTTGATGGAGAACAGTGCAGTCAGGCATCCAATCCCACCCCATGCAGGTGAGTGCTGAGCTTTCTGGCACATAATGGTTCCTCTACATTACCCAGGTGGCTGCCATACACATTGGTGGGGATACCTTAGGTGCCTTGATATTGTGTTATAAATGCAAGTCGTTATGGTTGTTGTTGTTGTTGTGTTTGATTACACTGCAGATACATTTGACCACAATCCTCGATGAAATACTCAGTTTTACAGTCAAGGTTTTCCAGGTGGCAGGTGCACAAGTCTATGATGTGTGTATGTGTGTGTGTGTGTGTGTGTGTGTGTGTGGGAATCACTTTGACACTCTCCTGTACACCCCTAAGCGACCCAGTTGCCCAAGTAAGCACAAAAAGGATACAGAGAAGCACTCTATTTCGTGGGCACTGAGGCTTAATGGCACCTTGTTTACCGCCAGAACCCCCCCTCCCCACACACCCACACACGCATACAGACACACACATACACACACACACACTCTTATGCGCACCAGTGTTGCCAGTAGTATCCCCTCAGGTGCACGGTGTTGTTCTGCCCAAGACAGCACAGATGAGAGTCAAACTTGTGATTCCAACTCAGAGAGGGACAAGCAGGCATTCAAGAGCCGAGAGGCAGCTGCTACGGCCGAGGATTAGTTTTACACACAGAAGGAATTCATGGAGTTTAGAAGAAATAGGGATTTTTCTGCTGGCCGGGACGTAATTTAGTTATACTAATGGGTGAATCTAAAAGGGATATATTCTTAGAGAAATTGACCAAAAATACTGAAAAAACAGGGAGTAAAACTTATGGATGGTTTATTGTCCTTTTGTCTACAGCTATCCCACTACTTGTGTTGGTAATTTTCATTAAATCTGGTGTGGATAAAGAACATAATTATACGTAAGTGTATACTCATTGACTCAGACACCTAGTGCCTTAGAGCATCCAATGTTTTTTCAGGAATTATACTGAAGTGTTTTCAGATGTGCAGCTATGTGGGAACATTTTAGATCTCCATGCTGTGGCTTGGTTAGCAAGGCACTATTTTATTGATTTTAGCCTCAAGGTTAAGAGTGTGGACTGTTTTTTTTTTTTGGCTTTGATTTCACCATGGATGCTTAAATACTTCTCTTGTAAAAGTAGAGGTCGGATTGTATTGTTTTGTTTTACAATCTGAGAACCTGAAGTTCGACTTCATTCAGAGATCCACTCAGTCTTCGGCATGACACTTACACAACAACACAAGCGTTGAGCGAGTGCATGATCAAACAAAACAGATCTGCTGAATGGAATGCTCACACTCAGGGTTTTGTCTTGATGAGTCACGTCAAACGACTGCCGTCAAAACACCCAGCTGTCACCTACTGAGATTGGCCAAGAGCCTTCATAATTCCCCCCTAAGACTGCTGGAGTAAGAGGAAGTACATCTCTACTGGCACAAACAACCCAACCACAGCCTCATCCACGTTTGAGACAAGATGGTGCTCTGATGACAGGTGCTGCTTCTGGCAGACATGCTGGCAGCACATGAGAGGAGTCATGCGACTGAAGTTTCTCTCCAGGTATTTCCTGACTGAGATGTTGCATGTTTGCCCCCCTCCAGTCACCCATTAATTACCCTGTGTCTGGGTGTAGAGCAAGGGAAACATGCAAGTTTCAACTGTGTTCATGCTTGAAATGTTGCTTTTTTTTTTTTTTTTTTTTTTTTTGACATGCAGGATATTCTGGTTGAAAGAGTATTCAAATGTGTATATGGTAGATCAAGAGAATTTTGTTGCTATGTATATGGATAGCAAACCTGTTGTGTATCTGCACAGATGTAAATTTCCAACAAACAACATGAGACTCAGTAGATATATTAAGGACTACTATCTTGAGTTCAGACCGAAAGGTCTTGGGGTTCATGTCCAAAGATCACACTCTGGTATGTGCTTTATTCTGTTTGCAGAATGTCTGGGAAAATCTTTTCTTTTTTTTCCTCCTTTTTTCCCGCTCTGCACATGGCACCTGCTGATTCAGCTATCATAGTACCCACCACCATAGGCCAAGGTGGTGACATTTGAGGAGTCAGGTCTGTAAAGTTACACTCTACAGCAGGAGATAATGGTGCGCAGGCTGTCACTACTTTCTGTGTGGACACCTGTAGTATTGAAACCAGACCCTTGTCAGCCCTGTCAATGGGATGTGTATTTGTTTCATGACATTTTCCCCTCGTGTTCCTCCATGTCTTTAAGATATTCCCATGGGACCTCAAAGGATGCAGCCTCATCAGTGTGTTGGCTTTATCAAACGTCCATCTTCCTTCTGAGGTCCTGTGGTGGAAAGTCAATGCGTTCGCGGCTCCTTTGTGATACACTCAGGGCCCCTCAAACCATCCAACCTCCTCTGACAATAAGTGTTTCCACATGGGAAGAAAAGGAGACAAGTTAATTACTTGTTGGAAAGTGGTAATTTGTGGAATTTAGGATTTTTTTTTTTTTTGCAAGAAATGGTCTTAACAGCCTTCCTTCCAAATGAGTTCTTGTGCTGTAACAAAGAAGGTCTTGTGCATACTTTGGCTCATTTACTAAATCTGTCATAATACCAAATTTGGACAACGATTCAGCAAATTGCGGCTTGTTTTCAGAATGAGAATTCATTGTGGTT
>JAVQKI010474869.1:0-10355 GCA_036025975.1 Nematalosa erebi | reverse complement strand
TGAAATTTCTAATTATCGGCCAGTACTGTTCAATAAGGCAAACAAAATCCCAGTGATAGACAGACTGAATATCGGTTTCTCTCTCTCAGAGTGCAAATTAATCAAAACACACACACTGAGCACCTCTGAAGTTAGTGAGAGATAGTGTGCATCTGACCTGTATCAGGGCAATGTTATCATGAAGGTCAGGGATGTCTCTGAGGAGGGCTCTCCATATCCTCAGGTCGTTGAGTGCCACACTCATCCCACTGCCAGTCAGAGGGTGTCGCATGTTATAGGCATCGCCCAACACTAGCACTCCTGGGTGACAGAGGAACCGCACAGTGTTAGCTTTGGAGTACAGGTTCATTTTGAAGTGAAAATGAAATTAAAGGGGAACACCGGCACGTTCCATTGCTAAAGGTGGTTGAGTGCTGTCAGCTGCCAAAAATTGAAACAAATGAATGCTACTTGGGTGGAGATATTGTGTTTGCAGTGAGAGCTCCCACTGAAAAATCTAGACCACTTTCTAAAGCCATTTGTAACATAGCCATGAGCATTACGAACAAAACGCTATGCCTGGTTTACTCAGTATTTGTTATAGAAAAGTTTTAAAACAACTTTTTAAGCTATCTGTTACTTACCTCTGTTGATTTCTGCTGCACTCATGAAAGCCCCAAAGAGTTGATTGCCGAAGTTTCTAAACCCATTTATGGATAAATTTTATTTTCTGAAAAAGCTATGAATTTGTGTTTAAATCAACACGACAATATTACTGAGCGTATAACAACGTGGATGGACGCTGGGGTGTTGTAGCTAGCTCAAGTCTCGCTCTGAAATCTCAGAGAAAAGAAAGGAAGACATGGAAAAGAATTTCTGAGGGCAGCTGTTACATGCTCAGTAATATTGTTGTGTTGAATTCAATACTAAATCATAGCTTTTAGAGAAAATAAAATTAATCTGTAAATGGAATTAGAAACGACTTCGACAATTGACTTTCTGGGGCTTTCACAAGTGTAGCAGAAATCAACAGAGGTAAGTGATGGATTGCTTTAAACTTAAAGCTTAAAAAAAAGGCTCGTACTGTAGCTATGTTAGAAGTGGGGTTAGAAAGTGGTGTGTAGACTCTTCAGTGGCACAAAACCGGTTTTTAATTTGACGTTGGAAACTTGCCCCCATTGCTACGGTATTTGACAGCTTTGGCAGGCTCACTGCAAACACGATATCTCCACCCAGGTACAGTAGCATCAATGTGTTTCATTTTTGGCAACTGACACAGTACTCAACCACCTTTAGCACTGGAATATAGCTCCAAACATGCCTGTGTTCCCCTTTAAGGAAGTTCAGGTAGTAGCGACTGTCCAATGGAGTGCTTGGGATGGGGGTAAAGTGCATGCTGATGTGAGTAATAGAGACTCTGTGACAGGATCACTGCAGACGTGGCTGCTATAAACCTCCCAGCCACCTGTGAGTCAGGATCAAGCGGATCTAGAGGCATGACAGCTCACTGCGTACTTATCTGGAGGCTTTACCACCCCCACGCACCCACCACTTCCCCCCTCCACAATCTGAATGTCCTTTCTTCTGACTCACCTAGGAGGCTAATCATACAGGTGCTTATAGGTTTAAGGCCGCACTGTTTAATATTATGACTCCTGATGGTGGATGACTCATGGCACAAGGTTGTCCTACCACATTTGTTGACTGGAAAGGCAGGGAGGAAACTCGCAGGCATGGACCTTAGGCGATCGTTCTGCACGGCCTCCAGGAAAGGCTCTTTGATATGTTCTGTGGAAAGATGTAAAAAAAATCTTATTAAATCTCAAATCACCTCCATAAATCAGTTGCTGAGAGTCTAGGCATGTCAGAATCGATCTAGCAATCTCTTGCCGTGTATGACTGAGGAGAGTCTTGGCATGTTGGAGCCCAACATGGAATTTAAATGTTACTGATTTAGGGCCATCTCAAGGTTGAGCTTTGAAGAAGTTTTACACACAGTATGCTATTGAGATGTATAACACTGTTGGATCATTTTGTCCAACAAAGCAACCTTTATTACCTTCATGTAGTTAATTACACATTTTAGCCAAGTACTTTTGTTCTTAATATAGCGTTTTGCTTTGGATAAAAGCATGTGCCAAGAACCTATAAACTATTTGAACATATATCATATGCCTTATATGTCTGGCAAACATAGCATTCCAATTTGGGCTGCATCTCCAAGCTTTCAATTTTGATCTCAGTGGAAAAATTAGCTGAAGAGTATATCCCAGTACAATATTTAATACCTGGCATTTGAGGGTAAATCCAATCTGTCATGTAGTCATTCAGGTTCCTGGGTAAGTCCCCGCGGATATCCACCAGCACACGGGTCTCTGTGGAGGAGATCCTGTAGATGAGGATAGGACTGGGGTCAGCCAGCACCACCTCAGCATGGTTAGGTCTGAACTGGGGGGAGTCCTACAAAAAGTGATAGGAGATGAGTTGGTAAAACATTAAATTCAGTAAGGACAACAATGCAAACTAATGTTCACACACTTCCTCTGAAAGCTGTTTGATATAAGTGCTGCCCAGATATGCCCAGACTTGTATCAGAGAGGGTAAAAGCGGAGCAAGAGGCGCAAACGTTACATACATTTTTATGTTATAGTCTAGCTTGTCAGGCTTGCCAAGATAGGTTTAATGGTTAAAAAATGCCAGGCATTAATCTAACAAAGCTAAAACTCAGGGCCAATTCAAAAATATAAATGCTTACAATATGTGAATGGCAAATGAAAATGGCTGCCTAATGCTCCAGAATGTAGGCCTAGTTAACAAAGAAGTTATAGATTTTTTTTTTATTTATGTTGACTTAATTAGTATAATTAGTATACATTGAGAACATTAATGACACAGAAGGCAGGAATCAGGAGGAAGAAGATGTAACATCTGGCTGTACCTTCATAATGCACCCCACAAAGTGAGAGGAGGTATGCACTTTCCCTGAGCCAAGACCTTTCCTGAACTTGGAAAAACAGCCATCAGCCACCACGGTCAAAGGAGCATATACGGTCTGTTTGGGATGAGAAACAGAAGATACATTGAAATAGATGTTTAACTGTAATCAAAGCTGAACCAACCAAATGATTTTTTTAACACCTGAGGACATTGTCAATAGCCTGGTGGACCAGACTCTGTCACTTCCCTTCTCTTTATCCAGTCTGGACAAGTTCAATAGGCATACGTTTATTTCAGAGTTGTTGGGTGGCCACTTTGTTTGAACTTTAAAGGGATACACCACCGTTTTGGCCAATTTACTCCTTTTGTCATTACTCACAGAACTATACACTCATTCTGGTGTAATAATCAAGCAGAGCACGTAGTTTGAGGCATTGATCAAGCAATCCAAGCATAGGTCAGTGAGTCCATGCCACTGTTCCTTGATTATAACGCTGGAACGAGAGTATATTTCCATGACATAGGAGTTTAGGCACCCAAAGGATTCAATGATACATGCTAACCTGAGGCCAAAAACACTACCGTCAGACTGAGAAATGGCTGGATGAACTGAGGAAAGGTAAAACTCAATTGTTGGGAATTGGGAAAATATAACTTGGCCAAAACATTGGGGTATCCCTTTATACCTACTTGTTCTGCCTTCAATTTCTGTTGTTAGAAAATTTAGCAGGGGGAATCCAAAGCCTTGACCAAAACAAACCCTGATCTAGTACTATTGTGAAATACAATATTGAGCAGAAGTGCTACAGTGGTGCTAGCCTGTGAATCTACAAAATGAACATAAAGAAACAGTTTAGGACAACAGGATACTGCAGATTATCACCCAACGGAGAAATGGAATACTGATTTCTGATTGGCTGACAGGGTTTGTGTTCTTGAACTTGGCGGAGGAACTTCAGCGTTGTTGAGTAGTTATTCGCCTCCGCCTCATTCATTAATTCAGTATAACAGCACACCTCATCGGCCGTTATATCTTACATTAGGTATCTTTAATCTGACTGTTTTAACAACTCACAGATAGCTTGTTTAGGTAACAGGTCAGGTTAATTCCAATGTTACAAACACAGATTATGTTGTTACAAACACAGTATGTACATATGTAAGTCATTTCTGTTTCGTCGGCCTACACACTCCCAGGGATTTTCCATAAAAAGCAAAGCTAATAACGTCCTCTGACTCACCTGTGTGTTTCCAGACTCCTTATCCCTGTACTGGATCCCAGTTACACAGCCATTTTCCTCCTCCAGGCTTGTCACTGTGCCCTCTATGAAATGAACACTGAACACACACACCACAGAACAGCAACAGGAAGCCTTTATCCACCATCACAAGTTTCATGGGTAAGTTTCGTAGGGTAAACGCGTGATTCTACAACCACTCAGGTTATCATATGAGAGCCCAGACAATGCAGACTCTTTGTGGCACACTCACTCACTCAATGTCACTGGAACTAGCGATGGTGAGGGGAAAATTGTTAACTACATCATACTTAAATATACACAATCAAAATTCAGTAGAGACTGAACACAAATATCACACATCAACAAAGAGGTCTTCAAGGGAAAATTTAGGCTGGAACATTGAAGAGGTTGTCACTGTACTCAAGATTCTTCACTGTAGGCTTGTATCCTTACTTGGGCTCAGCTAGTGCGGCACAACGGAGGCCCATGATGAAGCGACCATGGTGGAAGGCTCGCCCACACTGAACCTCACTCCTCTCCTGAGGGTAAGGAATCACAATTGCTGCCCCACTCTCTGCATCATGCAGAACGTAGCCATTCACAATATGAGCGTCCAGACCTTCAACAGAACCTAAAAGATAAAGGTAGAACCTTGCAGACATACAGACTTACAGACTCATACAATTGTGTAAGTTGTGGCCATTGAAAAAAAGAATACACTACAATATCAACAGTATGTCTTAGATCCTTCTTCAAGTGAAACAATATAAATGCACAGTTAAATTTATGCTACTTGCACTCACCTTCTAAGCCAAGCTCTTTGAGTGCACGATATCCACCTGGTTGCAATAACTCGCCCACTATTCTATCAGGTTCACGGAGATCCCTTTCAATCACCGTGACTCGACGACCATCACGGCCTAAAACTGCTGCCATGGCAGAGCCCAGGACTCCGGCCCCGATGATAATGACATCAGGGTCTGGAGGAGGCACAGTCGCTGCACAGGTACTCTCTGCCTCAACCGCTGCGCTTCGACAGGTTCGCACCTTACAAAACCACACCAATGAGAGTCATTCACACTTGAACAGCTCTTTTCCGAAATGCTATAAAATCAATTCAAATTTTCATTAATCTTTTCGGTTAATGTTATCTGATTTGTCCTTACTGATTTCAAACAGCAAAACATTTATTTTACTGATATTAATGAAGAAGCACAATAAAAACACACAATTTTTGATAATTTTTAAAAATGGATAGCGTTTTTGGAATATAGCTCTTCACTTAGACCTGCAAGAACAGTCCAATCTATTCTGTCCCTGCTATATAAACCAGCCTGACCATCTTAAGATATTTTGGCGAAAATTTGCTGGTTTAGTTGGTTGACCCAGCTTATGATGATCTCCATCTGAAGCTATGTTTTCGCTAGAGGTTTGCTGGTATAGCTGGTTGGACCAGTTTAGGCTTGTAATTTCAGTTTAAGGTTGACTTGTCAATCCACCAATGTCCAGCTTTGTGGCTGGTCAAACCAGCATGACCATCTTAAACCCTCAATGCAAGCTTTATACAGTAGGCTGGTCAACAGCATGACCAACATAAACCAGCACACTTACATTTGACTAGCTTGTAAAACCAACGTGACCAGCAAGCAAGTCAATGTAGTGCCCCAACTAGCAAGAGCTGGTAAAAAAACAGCTAAGACCAGCCAAAATCAGTTAAAAACCAGCTAAAACCAGCCACCAGCCTCAACTGTTTTTTCAGCAGGGATAATTTGGAAGGCTACTTTGCGCGTCTGCTTTCAGAAGTGGAAGCTATATAATTACAACTACTTGAAACATATTTCTGCACAAACAGTCTTCTTTATCAGTTAAGAAATAACTAGTTAGGATGGAAATCTGGAAGAATATGTGGCCTACCTTAACACATGAATCTTCTCCTCGACAACATTCCTCTGGGATTAGAGACTTGGAGAATACGATATGAGCAAGCGGCAGAGAGGACACAATGTCCACCACCGTGCGAAAAAGCAAGGGAATTTTTTGAATTTGCCCATAACGGTAAGCAACAACTAAGAGTGCAAGCACAGTTGCAAAGAAAACGCATAAACCAAAAGCAATATCTTTGTGCGTCAAGGAAAGTATTGCATCAAATTTCTTGTAAACATAAGTAAAACTGAAAATTCCGAGGAATGCCCACATAGTTGCCTATGCAGAAAGTTACAGTACGTTTAATGTAGACCCTCCGTAAAATAGGCCTAATCCACCAACATAATAAACCTTAAAGACTATCTAACGTAAAACTATCTATCTATTCCTATTAATCACCAACCAAATGAAGGTCAGCCTCAATAGTAAGGCATCTTTCCCTACTGTCAAACAAGCGAGTTGCTGGGGACAGACGCGTGTCTCAAAAAATAGGTTGATGTTATTTTTAAAACCGGCTCAGACAGCGTGCCAGCCGGTGTGCTAGATTCTGAGGCAGAGAGCATCTATTATGTTAATTAACCGAGAAGCATCCAGTCGTTCCAGGCTCTAGTAATTTGTCCCGCCTACTTTGTAGATTTGCCCAATAATAGATCTTGTCTGCATTGCATACTATCTACATCGGTCGTTTTTTTTTTCTAGTGGTCTACTTAAGCCAGTGGTCATCCTGCGTAGCGTAAAAGCACATCACAAACCTTATCACAAGGTTTTGCACAAGAGGTATTTGAGGTAGGCCTATAGGCTATTGTTAAAAACTACATTAAAACTACCTTATTTTAATGTATGAGGTCTTGGGCAAGACTTTAAGAATTTTTCTTTCAAAATCACGTTCGCCACTCCTCATTTTTTGAAATACGGTGATAGTAAAAATTTGAGTTAGTCTATTTAGTCTTTGATGAAGCAACATTACCCAACTTAGACGATATAATTCAAAAATCTGACCCGCTTTCTGGAGACAAGAGAACTGGACTGCATCAAAATATTTCTCCACAAGGTGGTAGTATTAAGCTGTGTTCAGGCACTGGCTGCGTCCCATCAGTCTTGTAAGGCCCACAGGTGTCAGAAACGCACGGAGCAAATTACAGCCTGCACCTAGAATAGCTGAAACATAACCATTACAATACATTGAGACATTTTTCTAGTCATCATTTTTGTACATTTGTGAGCAAAATCAGTGTTGCTATCAACATTTATCAATGTCTTACTTGGATCTACATTTGCAGAGGCTTGATCCAACTTCATATCTCCACTCGTTGTCTGCTCCTAATGACTGCTTGCCTTTGATCACTAAAATATTATGAAATGAGTCAAAAATGACCTGAAAGATCTGAGAAGATTTAAGGCATTCCTAATGTGAAATATGAGAGCATTACATAAACATTTCTTATCCTTTTTATGCCTTTTTACAGCATGTAAATCTGAACAAAATACTTGATCAATTACAATGTAGTAACAAAAGATATATTACCTTCAGATTATTTGTAAAAAAAAAGGCCATAATTTTTGACAATTTTGGCATGAATCTAAGTGTTTGCTTCTTGGTCTTTTCTTCCTTTGTTTTTTGTGTAACTGAGGTTTGTATGATTTCACGTGTGAGAGACATGAACAGGGTCTTCTCAAACCAAGGATCCTCAGACATCATTGCCCTGAGGAGAATCTCCTTGCTGCCAAACTCATTTAATCGATCATAATAAATGACTCTGAATATTCTTCGTATTTCCATACCATATGGACACGCCTTACTTTTGGCAGTGTCCATGGCATCAATTTCAGCCATTACTCTGTCAATTAGTGATGAAACATCATAGAAACCACACTGGTGTAACCATCTAATGTAGAATCCATTAGAGGCTATGAGGGATAAGGAAAATCTATCAAAATATCATCACTCACCGACACCTCTGTTGTATCACCTGAAGAAGTTCTGCTAAAGAGACTGTCAGGTAATGTTTGCTAGTCTAAATCCCCAGTTGACTGTATTGTCAGGTCGAGTGCATTCATAACATCTCTGACCATGACACTGATAAGGACTTGTAATGTGCTCAGTAATATTTGTGATGGCGATCTTGAACCATCTTGGGGCACTATTCCAGACAATGAATGTAGAAAACTGGAGCAAGATGCTGAAGATTAAGCTTTTGGGGGACATCCATCCACATCCATGGTCCAATCTGATTTGAGATAAAAACAAGACAGGAAAAAATGCCTCACTGTCTCCTCAGCATAAACCTGAATAATCTTTCTTACTGTGTCTTTCTTTAGCAATTTGTCACTCTGCCCCATGTTACAAAGTATAGAATCAGAGGTCCTCTGAACTGTCCAAATCAATGGACTGCTCTAGTTCCTCCTGAGGAAACAAGGACCTTGTTGAGGGCTTCTTCGTTGTCTTTGTCCTCAGCTTTGGAGTGGTACTTGGCAAACAAATGTTTTAATTTCCTCCTTAAGCTTTGGAAGGTTAAGCATGTGGTGGACCAGCCTGTTGCAGCAGCATTTGTTTGAAAGATGTCTGAATTCTGGATATCCGTCACTATGCACTCTTTCATGCCAGTGCATGTGTTTGCTCGAGTGTCAGTGGAGTCTGTGATTTCCAGAAGTATTGCACCGCATCAGTCACTTCCATGACAAAATCAGAAGGTATACTCTGAGCCTTAGGGTCAGAAATATGTGGGTCTACCATGGAACTTAAAGGGATTATCCGGAGTGAATCAATCCATAGCCCTGTTGTTTCGAGTTACTAAGTGCTGTCGATAGGCATAATAATGACAGAATTTCATGCATGGTAGACCAACTAGCGAAACGGCAGCCAGCGCTAATAGATGAGGGCATGTGAGTTTCATTTTCATATGCCCGCATCTGTTAGCATAGCTGCTTGTTCGCAAATTCGCACCCTGTTGAACCTAATGCTGTCATTCTGATGCCTATCAACAGCAGTAGCCTCAAACAGTAGCCTCAAACAACAGGACTACGGGTTGATTCACTCTGGATAATCCCTTTAAGGCCCTGGCCACTTTGTCTGAATCAAGAGGGTCTATGAAAGTTTTGATAGCGAGCAATGAAACATCATTCGCAATCTGTGCAGCTTTACTTTGGAATTCATGGTCTGAGAGCTTCTGGATGAGCTTCAAAGGTGAGAGGACTGTTTTGTCAATGTAGTCCTCACCATGTCTCTGACTTGGCTGCAGCCAAATAAGCTTGGTCATGGGTGGAGACAGCAGGTACAATATTTCTCTGAACAACATTGACAGGGTGGTGAACACGCTGCTTATGCTTATTCAATGGTACATCTATGCTCACTTTCACTTTCCTTTTTCATGTACCATTTACTTAGCGCAAGTTGCCAGTTCGCTATTTGGTCTACGTTGTTCCAAATTCTTTCGTTTTCCTTGCTATCAACAGCACTTATCAAGCTTGCATAACAGCGCTATGGTTGCAATTACTCTGAACCATCGCTTTAATACTGTATAAGCAAGTGCTAAGCAACTGTTGATACAGTGAAAACTGAGTTTTTTCTTTTCTCAATAGAGAACTTCAACCAAGAGACCAGAAAAGATCCTGAAAATGGCTGTATTAAGAGAGGTCCACGAATGCTTGTTTTCTTATTGATATTCATGTTGAGACTTCTAGCTGAGTGAGGTTTTTTTTTTTTTTTTAGCTGCCTGCATGCACTAACTGTCTTCTACACCAGTCCACTAGAATATGATTATTTACACGGGCATGCAAACCCCTCACCTTTTGCCTTTTTGAGATCTAAATGGGCCATTTATGTGAATCGCACAGATCCGAAGCTCAGGTTCGCCCCTATTCCTAATTTTTTTTCCCCCATTGGCACCACCTGAAGCACTTTACCCACGGAAGACATCAACTCAAGGCATCCATCCTGGAAATTGAATGTAAGGGATGAATTGTACAGTTATATTTCTTAAAGCTTAAATATGAGTGATATAGCTTATGAACAGCTTCAAAAATCACACGCCAGCGTTGTCGTTAGATTACTCTCAAAACGCTACTCTCAAATTCACGCTACTAAATGAACTTTTCTCACTGCCCCATAACCCATATGTGGATGTTCACTAACCCCCACCACCTCCCCTAACCTTGTTGGTGTTTGGCTGGAACTTAGTTTGTTATGTTGTGGTGCACAGCCTGTGCCCCTAGTGTTTGTTTGAGGTTTACAGCCCCTGTGTTGTCTCCTGAGACCGGGCTTTTTCACAATGTATT
>JAVQKI010474781.1:0-12200 GCA_036025975.1 Nematalosa erebi | reverse complement strand
TACTCCCACTGTAGATTAATGGTGCAAAGCATGTCTATAACACACACACACACACACACACACACACACACACACAAACACACACAGGAACACACACACACCAAACACTTGGTTGTTGTTTACCCTAGGCTCCCCTATTTTCCAATAGCCTTAATGAAAAGCTGCCAGAGGAGAAAACGCGGGCCGATAAATAGCCACTGGAGACACGGCGCTCCAGCACGGCAGCACTCAGCCGGCTCCTGCCTCCAGCTCGTTTACTCCCACTGTAGATTAATGGTGCAAAGCATGTCTATAACACACACACACACACACACACACACACACACACACATACACACACACACACACACACATATATATGCTCAGCTTCAGCCCCCAACTGACCCCTGCCCACACTGTGAATAGCCACTGCATCAGGCAAAACACAGGCATCGGTCCTACAATGGGAAAAAGCTGGTGATATTTCAATCTTTGTTTTGTAGTTTAATTGTGACAAAGGCTAGGGCCATGCCAAAGTTAACAGCACTCAAATTAAGGTTCTCAACTCTGTGTTACTATGAAGTAGTTCAGCAATTCATGGTTATGTTCATCCAATTGATTCCTTTCCATTGACTTTTGAGTGAGAACCCTGTTGTTTTTGGGCGCATCCATTGTAAGTCCCGCCATGAGTTTGGTCTGTAAACACTAGGCTAATGGGGAGATCAGTATTCATTCTCCCCCTCCCCGCCCTTCCTGTCTGTCTGATCCATGGGATAGTGCTGTATAGATTGCCTTCGGTGTTGAGCAGATTAAAGTGGAGCCAGCCGACCTCCCAAAAGAGCCCGTCCCACACACACACACACACTTAAAGGCACCCTGAGCCCGTGTTGATATGACTCTCCCGCTGGGAGACGGCAGCAGGGCTAGAGTGTACATACATGTAGGTGGGTGGCGGGAGACATATCAGACTAGCACAAGGCCTGTTTGAAGTTTAAGGCCATCCAACCAGCAATTCTATAAAGACTTTGTTTCCGGAGTGTTCTGTTTGTTTGCTGCAGCCCCCTTTTATACAGATGTTTTCCTTTTTTTCTGATTAGGCTTATTTTCTGCTGCCCACACTCATCCCTCTCTTTTTTTATCCCTCTGCCTTTTCTTTTTCTCTCCTCTCTCTCTGTCTATCCGTTTTTGCAGGGTCCAGCTGGCTTGAAGGGAGGCGAAGGTCCACAGGGTCCGCCCGGTCCAGTTGTAAGTACCACCGTTGCCATGGTTTCAACCTCAACTCATGTGAAATGATTGCCTGTCCGCTGCCGTTTGGCGCTTGTAGGGGTCCAATTTGGGACAGGAGCCAGCATCAGTTCCGAGGCCTAATGGGGCCATTAACCAGCTGTTTGGCAGGCGAGGGCCGGTCAGCACGGGGGCCTCCATAAGCACGAAACACGCTTGGACCCCGGCCGTCCACGTCAGGCTCCCTGCTCACCACCCCTGCTGCCTTCACCACCCCCCCACCTCCACCCCTGACCCCCACCAGAGATCCAGTTCATGCCCCTGCAGCATGAGCATCTGCCCACAATCCCTGCTTCAAATGCTAGAGGGCTGCACCTGCGGGTTTTTCTATAGATTCAGGCGGTCACTCTTTCACCATACAGCATAGTTAAAGACCGAGCTTTAGGGGGACTTGCCTAGCTAGATTCAACACAACATCGCTAGAGCTTGGGCTGTGTTGAATTGCCCCTTTTCCCCAGATTAAAATGACACTCTTCCCTTTTTTCTCTGCGTGGATTTTTCTTTCTTAAGGACAGAAGATAAGTACATTGTTGCCTTCCAGTAATTGTTCTCTGGTGAAGCTTGACAGCGTTAGTGGAGAGATTAGTGTGGATGGGCCAAGTGTCATCATGGGAAGCCCGCTGAAATGCCGCAGGATTTTGAGAAATCCATTTGCATGTGGCTGAAGATGCTCCGACTTTATAAACCGAACACAGTGCCTGTGAAGGAGAGAGTGAGAGAGGGAGAGAGGTAGATAGATTGATAGCAAGAGAGAGACAGAGAGAGAGAGAGAGGAAGTGTAGAGGGTGTCACACCTTGAATTATTCATCATCGTGGTGTTTTGATCGTGTACTCATATCTGCTATCCACTTCCTGCTTCTCATTTGGGGGGGGGCACTGGATCCCTGAGATATGACGTCGCCTGAGCCACCCACCACTGCTCCCCGCTGTGTCTGTTCATGGCCCACATGATTAGGACATCACATATGACACACACACTCACACGCACATTTGTGCTCACACCCCCACATACACACTCATGCCACCCACGCCCATGGTGACAAATCCTTACCACAGCTCAGCGGCCGTCACACACTCAGGCATGAGCAAACGATTTGGTGCCCCCCAGCTTCGCCACTTCCCATTGCCAAGTGCCCAGAAGCGCTCCTCTGGAGAGATTGAGCTGACACCTGTGCAATCATCCTTGCCCTCTGGTATAGATTAAGCCTGCCTGAAGGGCCCACTCAGGGCAGTGAGAAGCTGCACATCCATCTCCTTATGCCTGTGTTATGGGGCTTAAGTGTGCCCACGAGAGTCACATGAGACCATGAATACCTCACGTTGCCACACGCACAGTGCCACTCGAGAAAAGGAAGAAAAGAGACGAAAAGAAAAGGGAGGAGAAGAAAAGAGAAGGATCACCTGGTGCTACAGCCTAAAGATTTTGTCCTTAATGCAAGCTTTTAGATGAAGTGCCTGTTTTTCACACTGACATTGAAATATTTTGGTCCTTAGTCCAAAAAATGAGTAATCATTCCTCGGCTCATTGTGCCCTCATTCATCATAGGAAGACATTCTAGGGGAGAACATAATTACTTTTATTGTGATGTAGAAGTGTACCTCCCCTGCAGCTCCATATTGAAGCTTACAATGAGTTTGTATATAGCATGCTACCATAAATATACCTTCCGATAAGAGCACTCCACAGGCACAATATGAAGAGTTCAGATGCAAAAGCCTCTTAGTCTGTTTTCAGAAATAACTTACCTAAGTAATCTCTGTCAAACTGCAATTAGAATGTTATTATCAAGTAAAAACACATCAAGGCAAAACAATCTAAGTGGAGTTGGACTGATTATAGTGTTTATCAAATTGATATTGGATCTGAACTCTTCATAAGCTGAATTGTCATGTTAACTAGACCTGGAGGCCTGACGCGTGTGTTTGCTCCTTGTTGCGGCTGCCGCTGCTGTAGGGTTCACCTGGTGAGAGAGGAGCTGCCGGACCTGGTGGCCCCATCGGCCTGTCTGGACGCACCGGCCCCCAGGGACCCCCTGGCCCCGCTGGAGAGAAGGGTGCACCAGTGAGTAACACATCCGTCAAGTCAGCTCACGGTCATACTGTCTGTCCAAAACCAACCGCACTCTCTGATTAAGTGTTTGTGACTCAGAGTTGCGTCACTTGCTGCGTTATACTAGTTTGTTGTCACAAAAAGTCTCAGAAGATGGTACATTTAAAAGTGGGCAGCCAAATTGGCTCTTTGGCAATTGGAAGTTTGAAACTACCTTTTTTGTGTAAGACGTGAAGTCATTTATATCTACATTAGCAAAGTATGTTATATAGAACTCTAGAGTTGCTAGTCGGTAGCTATACATGTTCCATAACAAGTACTATGTCTGAGACTGTTACATGGGAATGAGTGTGTGACATTTGGTGTGTACTTACAGGGAGAGAAAGGACCTCCAGGCCCAGCTGGTCGTGATGGCGTCCAGGGCCCCGTCGGCCTTCCAGGACCCGCTGGACCTCAGGGCCCCCCCGGAGAGGATGGAGACAAGGTCAGTGTGTCCCGCCACTCACTATCCCGCCTGCATCGGTGTCTGCAGCCCTGCCAGACACTGAACCAAAAAAAAACAAAAAAAACGGCTGGCATTTTTTAGTTCTGCCACTGCCATCAGTGGGCATTCAGGCTGGGCCAGGCATGGAAAAAGATGGCCACCAGTCATCAATCTTCATCATCATATCCACACCCCAGCCATCTGCACGGCAGATCTGTCTCCTGCCTCTTCTCTTATGCACATCCATCATCATTCCCAAAGTAGCCCCAGACAATAATTAGAGATGGTTGAAACATGAAATTTTTCATTAATTTATTGTCCAGGCCGTACCTTTCTGAAGCATATTTCGAGATATTGTAATTTATCATTGTACCAACTATCCCTGCATCAGTAATCTGCTAAAGGCACTAAGAATACTGCCAAAAGATTACGCATTGTCACAGAAGTATTATTCATTTAAAGCATTTCAGGTGTATCTACTGGTGCATACTTTGAAAACAGTGTTGCATTACTTTACGATGTGACAGTAAAGTGTATTCAGGTAACTATCACCTTTGTTAAACATACATAATGTAGTAGTATAATAATATTAACATGATATAACATACTATACTATAGCAAAGTACACAATGTTGAAATGTCCTTGTCTTTCCGTGTGTTTTGTGGGCAACAGTAGTGGGTGTTGACAGGGGAGTTGTAACACTTTCTTTTGTGTGCTTTAGGGAGAAGTTGGTGAGCCAGGTCAGAAGGGAAGCAAAGCAGACAAAGGTGAACAGGTAAGCGCATACTTTCCTCTCTTCTCCTCCTGGCTTATACTATAACACCTTACCTTTTGCACATGCTCTATTTGAGAGTCTGATTATAAGATACCATTTCTCCATCCCTCAGGGTCCTCCTGGTCCAGCTGGTCTGCAGGGTCCTATTGGTGCTCCTGGACCTGCTGTGAGTATTGACATCAGTCACACGCACCCTCTTGTCTCGCCGCTGTGCGGCTGTGGCCTCTCCCAAGGCCGCTCTGTTGGACCCAAGGTGTGAGTGGTGAAGTCTCTACTTTCCCTCTCCCTCTAGGGTGTTGACGGCGAGCCAGGTCCCCGAGGACAGCAGGGCATGTTCGGCCAGAAGGGTGATGAAGGAGCCAGAGGATTCCCCGGACCACCAGGTCCCATCGGTCTGCAGGTAAGCTGTGTTCGCTGTTGCCCAATTCCAGTGCCCACATCACAACTCTGTTCACCAGCCTTCCAAATATTATCCTGCCTTGAATACTACCTCATCATATACAAATCCTTATATACAGTAATGCTTTTATGCACAGTATAACTATGTAAGAATTACATGGCGTAGTTGGCATGGAGCAGTTGATTATAAAGCGACTCTCATGCTCACTATTTGAAGACTGTTTGAAGGTGATCTCCACAGGGGGGTTTGCTTGGCCTTTGCATACAGTGGTGCGTGTTGGCCCTCAGTTGAACCATGATAATCAAAGCGCTGTTGACAGCTTCAGTGAAACGCTCATGCGGAGAGCGGAAACAACAGAGGAGCTTGCTCTGTTTGTTGAGCAGCCCTCTCCCAGACGCCCGCTGAGACGAGGCGGTTCCCAGCCGCTTCCGGACCAGATCTGGGCCAGCTGTGCGATGGCAAAGTGGGTCAGAAGTAGCAGAAGGAAGTGGTTACAGAGGACGATCCGACTGCCTGCATTGCCGGCATTTGTGACTCTAAAATAATGTGGAAGTCATCAAGGCGAAGCGAACGCAACAAGAGGCAATCAGAAGGGAAGCGGGGTTACAACAGCACCAATAATAGCTGCCTCTCGAAACACAAGCAACAAAATTCCTCCGTGCTCGATTTGTCCTTCTTGTGATGAGCAGTAGATAGAGAATCTGGCTCCCGCTATTTCAGCTTTAATAAATGAGTCCCTCAGTCCAGTGGAAGGGACATTGTCAGTGTAATGGAGTTACTAGGACTGGCGCCTGGTGTGAGCTCTCTGAAGCACTTGCAAATGTGCAAGTCATTGGACTCCAGTGCGTTTTAATTGGCCGTAATGCACTTTTGATGTTATTAATCCCGCTCACTGACCTCATCCCGAAGATCATTCCACTCGGGCCTCACCCCCTCACTCTATCTCTCTCTCTCTCTCTCTCTCTCTCTCTCTCTCTCTCTCTCTTTCTCTCTGCGCCACATAATAACTGTCGCCACTAATGACCTTTGACTGATAGAACGGCGCTGCAGTGGTACAGAGAGTCGCCTCGCGCCAAAAGCCGCGGGCATCAGCATGCGCATGTGTGTACAGGCGCCAGCCTTGGCGCTCACGAGAAAAAAAAAGGCACCCGGGTTATTTGCCGTGTAAATAGCAGCCAAGGATTGGACCTTTTGATGTCCTTGTGGCGACCAAGCAGCTTCGGGTGATGAAGTCTGGACCCCTTTGAATTGTGACTTAAAACGAGCCCATAGATATAACTCAAACATGCAAAGGGAGTTTGAATGCGGCTGAACCACTGGAAAGGAAGGATTGAGGAATTGATAGCGCATCCACCTCAGATGCGTCTAACTGAGGGCAGGAAATGAAATACATAAATGCTAAAGCGATCCGTTTAAGGTTGAGAGTGGGGAAGGGGGCAATGGCATTTTTTACTGTCCCCATACCAATGCAATCGTTTACCCAATGCCTAGACTCCCTCAGCCTATTTGTATGAGGCAGACCACTGCTTTAAGGCGCATACACATAAAACTGAGCTGGCCATTAATTACCTTCCCAATTGCTATCAACCTCCACTTTGCACAGCAGCAGTGGGGGTGGGGTGACTGAATCGTTTAGCAGAGGAGAGAAGTGGAGACAAAAGGGCATCACGTGCACACAGCATGCCCCTCTAAAAACGGTGGTCGTTAACGGCGTGCTCGTGTGGCGTGAAACAGATTTTGGCTGATTTGCATAAGTGCCATTTCGCCCCAGGATGGCTGGACTCGCTGCCGCGCCGTGCCGCAGGTGGGCCCAGAATGGGCCGGAACGAACGATCGAGCCTCCTCTCCTCCAGCCCCAGTCCCCTCCACACCTCTCAACCACCAGCTGAGAAATCAGCAGTGAGGGTATGAAGGGAGAATGTTCCCTCTCTGAAATGACCCCCGAAAAAGCTCCACGGTGGATGAGGTGTGTGTGTGTGTGTGTGTGTGTGTGTGTGTGTGTGCGTGTGTGTGTGTGTACTGTGTGTGTGTGTGTGCGTGTGTGTGCGTGTGTGTGCGTGCGTGAGTGGTATGCTTCCTACAGGCCGCTGTATCTCTGGCAGTGAAATCATCTAGTGATGCTGATGGCCTTTTTTCCCCTCTGACTGTTCCATTCATTTTCCGTTCCGACATTTTCTGTTTCTGCCCCCCACCCAACCAACCAACCACCCACATAAATGGAGGTGCAGGCAAACCTACTGTCCTTCTGTAGCTGCCTCAAAATCCATTTCTTTTTTTTTATTTGCTGTTTACATCCCTCCCATGCCTTAAAAAGGAACAATTTGGTAGATGCAGTACTATGCATGAGGACATGACGTAAATCACTGCTTTTCATACTAATGCACTGGCTTATCCGTGTCATGGCAAGCAATTTTGTTGTTATTCTTTCATTCGTTTTGTTTATTGCATATATTGAAGACCTCTGTATAGTTCTGCTGTTCTGAGAGAAATGGAACCTGCTGTCTGGTTTAAGCAGCAGCATCCTTGTATGTTAATGATATCCTCTTAATTTGACTCTGCATCTTCTGAAGCTATTAGTAGAATCATAGATTGACTGCAGAGAACTGTGCGTGTGTACAGTTTGTTCACTCTGTGACGTCTCCCTCCTTATTTTCCCTGAACAATCTCCTTTAATTCCCTCTACACCGTAAAATGGGACCTTACTCGGTTGCATCCACTCCAGCGCATTACTTAGACGACAGGAGAGCAGCGGCTAACTGCCTTTCTCTGTTTCCTTTCAGGGTCTTCCTGGACCACCAGGCGAGAAGGGAGAGAATGGAGACGTGGGCCCCATGGTAAGTGCTCTGACCCAGCATGTGTGATCAGAAGAACCCCACTGTGCTGGAGAGTCCCAAAATGAAATATAGACATACAGTTATTTAGGACAGAGATGAGTCTGACCTTCTCTCTCTCTCTCTCTCTCTCTCTCTCTCTCTCTCTCTCTCTCTCTCTCTCTCTCTCTTTTGCTCTCTCTCTCGCTCTCTCTCCAAACAGGGTCCTCCTGGACCCCCAGGTCCCAGAGGTCCTCAAGGCCCAAGTGGTGCTGATGTAAGTGAATTCTCCATCCCTGCTTCTGGCACTCGTCACATGACAAAGCACGCCAACTACTGCTTTTCATTACTGATTTCCATTTAGCAAATGATCACTTCCAATGATCATTTCAAATATCCTTACTGTTGTTCTTGTCACTCATAGGGTGCTCAAGGTCCTCCTGGTGGTGTTGGTGGTATGGGTCCCGTAGGAGAGAAGGTAAGACGCTTGTGTCCCTGTCGTCAACATCAGACACCAACTTTCACCAACTCGATACCTCGATCTCTCTCACTGCTCATCTCCCGCTGGATTCCATTTTCAGGGAGCCCAGCCATTTTGTCTGAATTAGTACCCTGACACCATTAATGTCCTTTTTACAACAGCTTCAACACCTACCCCCCCACACTCACACACACACACACACCATTTTTATGGCCGTTTGGCCTATGTCCCAATGCTATCAATATTTAATGCCAAGCCTGGCTGGAAAAATGGCCAGAGAATATGAAACATAGAAGACCATCGCCACCACACTCAGAGCGACCCAGCGTGTAGCAAAAACAGGCAGCCCATAACGCTGTCACTAGCCCGCTTCAATATGCAAGCGCACAGCCTAATAAAGCCTGTGTTTATGGGCGCATTAATCATGATTTGAGTCGGGCTAATGTTTTTGTAGACTGTGTGACAGAAATGACAGTCTCTAACCTATGTGTGTGTGTGTGTGTCACGCTTGCCAGGGAGAGCAAGGAGAGGCTGGCAATCCCGGACCTTCTGGCGAGCCTGGTACACAAGTAAGTTTTCTTTCAACTCCTCCTGCTGCTGTTTCCCTCTGTGTGTGTATGTGTGTGTGTGTGTGTGTGTCTGTTCTCATTCTGTGTGTGCTGGAACGTTCCATGTTCTGGGAGATTAATGATATATTTTGTTTTGGGTTTATGTTGATATATATTTTCTGCTGTGGTTGTCCTTGTTCATGTACATGTATGTTTTTTTGCGGGAGAGTTTCTGTCCACATATCTCTGTCTGTGTTTGTGAGAAAATTGATTGAGACGTCCAGCTAAAAGCTTCTCCCTCCCTGAGTCCTCCTGTCTAGCGATGACTGAAACGACCATCAGAGTTTCTTTTCTCCCCGTGCCACCCACCAAATTGCCCATGCCCTTAAATGGCAGCCAAATTAAATCACTTACCAAACCCTCCAAAGATCATTACTGGCAGCCCCCATGGACTGCTGTGTCACTGGGACAATCGATGCAGTCAACGGGACTCCACTTAGAATATTTGAATACTTTAGCAGGGGGTGAATTAAAGCTCCAACACCACACCAATTGCCTGCCTGTTCGGGGAATATTGCACCACACAGGCCAACGGGTTTGAAAGGGAATATGAGAACTACTAATCCAGCGCTAATCAGTCGGCTAACTCCTTGCTTAACTAAGATTTGTACATGTTTGGGTGGGCGCCTTGTTGTCCGTGTTATCTAGAGTTTAGAGACTTACCGGTGGCCTGTCATCTCACATTGACGAGTTGTCTGCCTCCCAAACATCAAGGCTCTCAGAGAGACACAACAGATCGAAAGAGGAGCTGATCAATGTGGACAGGTTCGATATCTCTGGAGCACCCTTCCATTAGTAATTAAAGCCATCGTGTCGGTGAGGTAGATAGTAGTCATGTCCGTCATTTTAAAGAGCTGATATTAGATAGCCAATGCAGCGCTTGCAGCGTTTCAGCCAAAGTTTGACAGGTGTTTGACTGGGAGTGGGCCCATAAACAAAAAGCCCATTGGTGAACCTGATTCCTGACTCTGGAGATGTCAGCAGGCATGCACTGAGTTATCGCTGCATTCCCTGAACATGCATCACAGCCATCATTAGCATGCTCCTAATTACAGCCATCTGATCTGGGGTCAGTGATTGTGACTGCTGGACTCTACTGTAAGTGGAAGGCCACCCAACCTATTAGGCTTTAGCTCTACTGATTGACGAATGTGCATGTGTCTCTCATCCCTTCCCCAAGGGTCCCAAAGGCGAGAGAGGAGAGAAGGGAGAGGCTGGACCACCAGGCGCTGCCGGACCTCCCGGTGCCAAGGGACCCCCTGGAGATGACGGCCCCAAGGGTAACCCTGTGAGTAAACCAGCACTGGCTGTTTGTTACGTCCTCAGGCTATGTGGGTACAGCCCACTGGCCAGAGCTTCCTGTATGGGCCAAAATAATACAAGTAATCCACAGTAATAAATCATACACAAATCTGAGCTGCAGAGCATCAGTGAAAATCATGCTTGAATGGAGTCACCAAGGCTCTGTCAGATTGACAAACTGGGATGGTGCAAGGCCCTTTATTATGCTAATGTTCACTGCAGTGCTTCAGCTTTTGCTTCCCTCTCCAACTTTTAGCCACCATGCATTTATACCGAGAGAATTTATGTTGAGACTTTCACTTTCCTTGGGGTGTTGTTTAGTTTTATATGCTTACATTCTTCTGGTGTGTTGCTAGGGACCTGTCGGCTTCCCTGGAGACCCTGGTCCTCCTGGTGAGCCCGGCGTTGCTGTAAGTACCAAGACTCACTTCACTGATGTATAAATTGCCTTTCCATGCAACAACTCTTGTGTCAATAATTTAGCATGTTAAAACTAGCTACTGCGTTCAAATTAAGGCTAAGATACAGATTCATCTTATTTTGCTTTCGGGGTCCTGGTTTTCAGGGTACGGACGGAGGCCCCGGAGAGAAGGGAGAGGATGGAGAGGCTGGTCAACCTGTAAGTACCCAGAGGCCCAGAACGATGCAGAATCTGCCATCAGTTCCTTTTCAAGTCCAGTAATATAAGCTTTTAGTTGGCTCTCAATGTATTCTAAGCAGCTACTCAATTTCCCACTGGTTCATTTGATTAGCTTCAGAATGCTCACCTACAACACAGCGGAGGGACTCTATTTGTTTAGTGCTGTTTACAGAATGAAAGATTATGTTTACTTTACATTACCAAACATTATACACTGTGACTATCCAAGAACAGTTCCTTTTACTTTAATTCAAATTTCATTTGCAAGCATACAGATACAGAGAAGCTAAATATTTATTTAGGCCTCGTTCGATATGCTGTGTTTGTTGTTGTATCTCACTTCCTGTCTTGCAGGAGGGAAAGTAATGGAGAGGCCTGTGATAGCTCCTATCCACCGTTTTAAATTAAAGTGCCAAAAATGTGGTGTAGTTTTCTAAATAAAACTAAACTTTAAAGGGAAAAACTGCCAACTTTTATTTACTGATTAACGGCAGATGATTTTTATATCACACAGGCGAGCGGCTCTGCAAATTTTTCTATCTGTTCCTTTCATTTTGTCTACGCTGTCTCTGGGCGTTCTTCAAACATTTAGATATGCAAAACCCAAATTTGTTTTGATTGCTTTCAATTAACTCCCAGATAATGAGATGAAACTGGCATAAAGCTCTAGCAGCAGCCGCGGTGACAGTGTGAGGCCTTCAGAGCAGAGTTTTTGCTGCCATCCACTCAAGTTTGACTTTTTAATCAGTTCCTTCTGTTTATATTACCCACATCCTCCATCTAGAGCTCATTCTCCATGGGCAACAGTTGTTTGTACAAATGATGTATTGCCTTGACAAGTAAAAGCAATGATCCAAACTTCCCTTTAAAGTTTTTGTTGCGATGGACTTTCAGCTTAGTTGGTCTGTTGTTTATCTTCTGTAAGCTTCCGCCATCCCTCTCACACTGTCTGTGTCCTCTTCACTTTAGGGTCCTCCTGGTCCCTCAGGAGAAGCTGGTCCACCAGGACCCCCAGGAAAGAGAGTAAGTGTACATTTTACACCATCTTCATTATCGTCTCCACCATCCTCTTCATCATCATCTCCACAGTCTATCATAGCAGCATCATGGCTGTTGACCTTCCCAAGATGTAAACATCCTGTGGCAAAGACAAAGGGTGTATCAATGCTTTGTTAAAAGCATGATGTGGTATTCGCATAGGCTTCAACCAGCACATAAGCCCTAAATCCCTTTCAATAGGGCGGAGAGAGTGACTCTGCTTCGAGACAGATCCGGTGGGTCACCAAGACACCGGGGGGGGGGGGGGGGGGGGGGGGGGGGGGGGGGGGGGGGGGGGGGGGGGGGGGGGGGGGGGGGGGGGGGGGGGGGGGGGGGGGGGGGGGGGGG
>JAVQKI010474672.1:0-15204 GCA_036025975.1 Nematalosa erebi | reverse complement strand
GGTACTTTTATTTTAGATTTCTCTCACTGTGTTTTCACCTGTGTTTTGATTAACCTGTGTTGTGTGACAGATGTACTAGCACAAGGACTATTTCGGTACTATTTTGCTGTTATTTTTTTGATGCTGTTAGTTTGTTTCTTTTCCCAATCCTTTTGCCTTTATTATCACTCCAATCCTGTTGTGTCTGTAGTAATAGTGTCCAGACAATTAAACACAAAATGTGCAGTGCTTCACCACAGATGATGTTTATTGACATGTGTTCAACACGTTACATAGCTGTCAAAAGAAACCAGTGGTCACCAAAGGAAACAAACAATGAGAAAGATGTTGCTTAGTTGACATAAATACAAGAGTGTTATCACCTCTCTAGAATGTTAAAGTGTCCATTTTTTTCTCCTATGGAGAATGATTTTAGCTTTGGTTTCTAATTGCACTGCATCTTATGGGAGGAAGGAGAGTGGAAGCTCAACTCCCAGCTTTCCATCGCTTACTTTCAGGTAAGCATGATCCACGCCCTGGGGCAGGATGGCAGCAACATGAGTGAGGATCTGATACACCACAAGCACGACGAACTCTAGAGCTTGCTTGATGGTGTTGTTAACCTCCTGCACATGCAACAGGGAGTCTACGTGCTCTGTCACGGTGTTCAGCACTGTGAGATAATTGTGGTAGAGGGTGTTGATGTACAGGGAGACAGTGTCCAGAATGTCAGAGTGCAAGCTGTCGACAAAGCCCTGGGCCTTCTCAACGACATCATGGAGGGTCTGGCCGACCTTCTCCAGGATGTGGTCAAGGCTCTCCAGGTTCTTCACCATCTCCACAACCTGGGTCAGAATGGCCTTCACCTGGTCCAGAATCTGAGCTCCGGTCAGAACCTCACCAGAGGGCATGGTCACCTGGATGGAGCTGATGGTGTCAACAACTGGTGTGAGGTAGGCCTGCAGGTTATCAGTGATCACCTGAAGAAGCTGCTCAAGGACTGCACCAACATTGGTTGTGATCTTTTGCACGATCTCAGGCAGAGTAACCTTCCCCAGTGTTGGCAGCTCAATCTGGGTTTCCCTCAGGAACTTGACAGCAGCATCGAGCAGGATCTGAACGGTCTTCTGGTACTGAACAACAACATCCCTGAAGAGGATGGACAGCTGGCTCATCTCTGGGGCATGGCTCTTGGCAGTGTTGTAGGCCTCAGTGACGACACTCACAAGGGTGTTCTTCACATTCTCAAGGATGCTTACAATGCCGTGCTTCTCCAAAAAGTTGATCAGGGTGGAGGTGATGGCAGTAACTCTCTCCTCCAGACCAGTGAGGATGTCCTTGGGGGCATCCAGGTTGTAGACAGCCTGCAGGCGCAGCTTGTCACCAACCTTGGCAGCAGCTCTGATGGTCAGAATCTCCACATCGCTCTCTGGAGCGGACTGAGTGAAGCATAGAAAATATAAGTCAAAAGCATGATATTATCAAAATGTATGCATTCGTTTATATGGAAGCCATAGTGCCTTTGAAAGTGAAAATAATTGAATTATACTCACAGCATAGCGGCTGTACAGTCTAGCATACAGCTGGGATGGGATCCTGCCCTGGATCTGAAGTCCAAGGAATCCAGTGGATGGAGTAGAGATGGAAGCACTGGCACCATCCTTGCGGGCAGCATAGCGGAAGTTCACATCAGTGAAGGTGGGACTGTTGATGTCCACATTCAAGGAGTGACGGAAGGCACTGAAAGTAATCAGTAAAAATATAAAGTTAAATGCTGAATTTGAAGTTGTGCTGCTTATAAACAACCTTATTATGGAATGTTTTTCATATTTACCCATCATCAGACATGGCTGCAGTAAGAATGTTCTGAATATCAACAGTCAGCTCAGCATGACTGAGGACAGCCTTTCCAGTCAGGCTCAGGGCACTGCTCTCCACAGAGGATGCAATGGAGCCTTTAGTTGGAAAAACAGAGAAACAAGTGCATTTAATACATGGGTATCACAAAGTGCTTTTTCATAATTACACAATGAAGTTACTTTAGTAATATGGCTATAGGAAAATTTCAGCGGTTTAATACTCACTGTCAAAATCGTAGACCAAGAACTCAATGGGGGATGTCGCAGAGATCTTGAAGGCAATCTTGGCAGTGGGGATTTCAGCCTCTACCTCAGCTGCAGCAGTGGTGGTGTACACAGGGGTTGCAATCTTGGCATTGATGGCAGCCTTCTGTTTTCCAGCAGTCAGCTCAAGAACAGTCTTGTCATAGATGCTGAGTTCACCCAAGGTGCTTGGCTGAGCAAGGTCAACTTCAACTTCGGCAGCCAGAGAGCTCAGAGGAGAAAGGTCAATGTTGGCCTTGGCAGAGTGCTTTCCCTTGGTGTTCAGGGCAGCCACATTGATTTCGTTGTTGGAGTCAACTTTCACTGTGGCATACACGCGGCTCAGACCTGCCTCAAGAGCAACGTCTTCATCAAGATCAAGCTCAACCTTGAGGTCTCCATAGCTGATGTGTGCATTGCCATTGCTCTTCACATGTGAGCGAAGACCATTCTCGTTTAGGTAGGCATTAGCAGTGTTGTCCAGGGCTCCCTTAACAAGGCCAGTGTCCAGGATGGTACCGTCAATGTGTCCCTTTGTGGATGACTCCACGGAAAGGAAGAAGAGACCAGCCTCAAGTTTCAGGCTGTTCTCAGCATCTCCAGAACCAACAGCCTTGATGACTGGGACGTTCAAGGTGTATGTGATCTTGAAGTTTGAGGTGGCCTGGGGATGTCCCTTGGTCTCAGCTGTCAGCTTGTGGTTGGCCTCAGCAGTGAGGATGGGCAGGTTCACCTTTGCAACAGTTGCAGCTGTAAGGGAAGCCTCCAACTCTTCAGTGTTCAGGTTCAAAGTGCTGTCATGGGTGGCCTCAACGTGAACATTCTCCACAGACAGGGCTGTGGCCAGTTTCACTCCTCTCTTGGTGGTAAGGCTGCTGGTTCCATCAATCTTGGCCTTCAGACCCTCAAAGACAGATGCAGATATGGCACCAATGCGGATCACAATGTCATCCTCAGCAGACACCTCAGCATTGACATTCAGGTTGATGATGGAAGACTTGAAGGAAGCCTCTGTGACCAAGCTGCCAATGGCAGGAATGTGAACCAGGCCCAGATCCATAAGGGGTGCAAACCTGCTCTTCTTGTACACAATCTTGGCATCCACATCAACTGCCTGCTCAGTGGAGGTCAGAAGGTGCTTCAGGCCAGTGTGCTCATATAGATTGATGTCACTGATGGCTGGAGTCTTGAAATCAATGATTGGCACAGCAAACTCAGGAATGCTAATGGGCACTGTCAGGAAGTCAAGGTTGGCTTCAGCATCAACAGCGGCAAAGACTCCAATTTCGGCATCATTGTTCTCAACAGTGAAGTTGTAGCCAACCTTGTACTGGTTGAGCTTGACAAGGGCCAGGGTGTTAATGTGCTGATGGTTGACATTCAGTGTGACAGAGTAGTCATTCTGGAGGTCAAGTTTAGCTGAGAGTGTGTCAGCCAGGCTTGCCTTGGCATTGCCCTTGTTCTGGAAGTCGAACACAACCTCAACAGGCTTGACCATAGCATGGATGGAGTTGGACAGGGTTCCACTGAGAGCACCAGCAAGCTCAGTGTCGTGATTGGCCTTAATGTCAACCTTCAGGTCACCCATGTCAGCCTTTCCAGAAGCAGTAATCAGACTGTTCTTGATGATAGGAGACTCAGCTTCAATGCGGGCATCAAAGTTCAGGTAACTGAGGACAACAGCGTCAGCATTCAACACCTGCTTCATCTTGAGAGTGGCACTGTTGAGGTCACCAGTGTATGTCAGCTTGGCATTGCTGAGGTCCATGGTGTAGTGCAGGTCGGTCTTGAGTGTTGCCTCATCAGAGTAGTCAGGCAGGGCAAACTTGGCAGTACCATCATGGCCAATGGTGAAAGTGATGGTCTGACCTTCCAGACGAGCAGCTGCTTTCTGGGCCAGAGAGGTTTCACTGCTGTATGAGATCAGGGCAACATTGATCTGGTGGTGGTAGGTTGTGTCAAGAGTCAGGGACAGACCATCAATGATGGCATTGTTGACAAGCTCAGCATTGAGAGGAGATGTGGTGATCTTCACAGTGGTCTTGGCAGTGCCCTGGGGTGGAAGGGAAACTGATGCTTCATGGTCCACAGCAAGGATAGAAGATGTGAACTTCAGGGTCTCTGCAACAGTGATGCTGCTCATCTCGGGGAACTTCACAAGAGCACTGGAGTCCAGGTTGCAGTCCAGTCCCTCAAACACGGAAGAGGATCCTTGGGCCTTCAGAGCGGCTGTGTACTGGGGAGTTGTCTCGCTCTCTGGAGCATACTGGAATTCAGCAGCAGACTGCAGGTTGTACATGGGAGTGTTCACCTTAAGTTCACCATAGAGCTTTCCAAAAGCTGGCACCATCAGCTCAGTGGGAAGATGAGGGAGCTTAATCTCAGGGATGGTCAGAGGGATGTCAAGCAGATGCTCAGCGCTGACCTTGGGGATGGCAGGGAGAGAGATCTCTGGAAGTGTGATCTCTGGCAGTGAAATAGCAGACAAGTCAGGCAGGTAATTCACAGCCAGCTCTCCAAAGAAGGCATCTACATTCACAAAGGTGATTTCATAATTGACAATGAAGTCAATGAGCTGCATAACCTTCTCCTTGATAGCATCGTAAGTAATGGTCATGGCTGGTACAGTATGGAAGCCCAGAATGGTGAACTCAGGCAGGTCAATCTGTGTTGGGAGGCTGTCCTGAAGGCTGGCCAGGCTGATCTTGAAGGAAGGCAGAACCAGGTCAGTGAGTGGGACAGTGATTGAGGGGAACTCAAACTCAGCTGTCTTCAGTCCAGTTGCAACTCCTTCAATGAGCTGTTTAAGCTGGCCTATAATTGCTTGATCAGCAACAACTTTCTGGACTGCATCAACCACTCCACCAAAGGTTTCAATGACAATGTCCATGACTTTGGTGTAAAGGTTGCTGACAACCTGCAGGTAATGCTCAACTGCACCTCTGAGGTCAATTTCTGGGATTTTGGTAACCAGTGCCCTGATGTCATTCAGAATGACAGTATCAATGATGTCCTTCAGAGATTTGATTGCATCAGCAACCTTGACGGCCCTGAGTTCTTCCAAAACACCACTCAGTGTGGACAGAGCATGGTTGACAAATTCTCTGAGTGCCTCAACCTTCTGTGGAACCTCAAGAGAAGCAATGATTGTGTTAAGCTCACCAGTGTAAGCAGCAATTTTCTCATTGGCATGATCTACAAAGGCATTGTAATCAAAAGCCTTAACTGTTTGCACAAAAGCATCAAGGTATTCATTCAGGTGCTCAATTGCCTGCTTGATTTCGGTGGCCTTAAGGTAGTTGATAGCAGCTTCCAGTGTCTGTGTGACAGGGATGTGGATGGTCTTCAGGGTGTTAGCAATTACCTGCACAGTCTCGTCAATTTTGAATTTCTGGATGAGTTCAACAACCTTCTCCAGGATTGCTTCAATCCTCTTGTCAAGTTCATATTTAACAAGAGCTGTCTTCACATTGGCATATACAGCATTCAGCTTACCAATGACGTCCAATTCTGTCACCAGAGATTTCACTGTGTCCACAAGCTTGTTAATCTGCTCTGTTGGAATGTGTGCTACCAGCTGGCTGGTCAGAGCTTCAATGTCAATGGAGAGGATCAGGCTCTTCAGGTCCTCAACAAACTGTGCCAAGCTAAAGCTAGAAATCATTTGTTTCAGTACAGCCACTCTTTCCTCAATCTTGGCTTTGATAGCATACTGGGCATCCAGGTCGTGCAAGAGAGCAATGCTACTGTCCTTCAGCTTCATGAGATCAATTTGCTTGATCAGATCTTCAACAGCTTCAATGACTGCGAGAAGCATGGCACTAACATCATATTCTTCATTCAGGGCATTGAGCTCCTCAGTCAGCCTCTTGACAACAGTCTCAGACAGGGTTCCACTGGCAATCAGCTCTCTGGTCAGTTTGACAGTGTCATTGATACGGGCAGCCAGATCAGTCAGGACCTTCTCAAGTGCAGCCTTCAGGTTTGTCAGAGTAGCCTCCAGATCTTCAAGGGTGATGGCATATTCTCTGGAAAGGGAAAGCAGGTCCTGCTTGAGCTGGATTGCTCTTCCTTCAACATTCAGTTCCTTCACAAAGTCGCTGATGTGCTGGGGGATGCTCTCCAACTTGGCAACAAGGTCCTCCCTGGTGATGATATTCTGCAGGGATTCAGCAATGCTCACAATAATGATTTTGACATCTTCAAGCAGAGCGGGTACACTCTCAACAAAAGGCAGGTGGATGGTATGGCTGGAAGTGCTCTTGTCATACTTCAGGTATCCAGAGACAGCAAATTCTTGGTTGTCACTGCCAGCTGTGTTGAGCAGACTGGTCAGGATTGTTCCTGCCACTTCCATTCCAAGCCTCTCAGGGTGGTTGTAAATGCTCACCTCCTCGTTGATGGCATGGTTGTTGAATTTGGTCTTCAGTGTCACATGAGCCTTCTGGTCAGAGGGAGTCAGGAGCATTTCAATCTTGTTGTCGAGTCCAGTCTCAATGGAGACCCCATTGTCAAGGTTCTGGGAGGTAGAGATTCTGCACTCATGAGAGTGGGCGAATGCCAGTGGCTCTGCCTTCATGAGGTACTTGGTGTAGACTTGAGCAGTGTGCTTACCATACATAGACACATCAGCATCAGCATTAGCGATGGCATCCACATTGAAGCTGAAGGGAACAGCGGTGGCACGTGTGGTGGTGTCAAAGCGGAGGGGCTGAGAGTTAAAGCGGGCATCATTGTTGATTCTAACAGTGAGTCCGGCAACCTCAACCTCAGTATTCTGGCTGAGGTGAGAGCCCAGAAGCTTACCAGTTGTGCCGCACTTGGCATTGGCAATCAGGTCAGCATACTTGATCTCATAAGTGTGCTTCAGCTCCTCTTCACCATAGGCTGCCTTTAGGCTTCCGGTCAGATCTGCCTTGTAGGGCTCCACCTTAAGGTGAGCCTCATTAATCAAGTTGGCATGCAGGACCTTCAGGTCGTTGTTGATGTTCAAAGATGCAGTGTAGTCATGTACATCCAGGACAATGGAGTGGGTGTAGGAGGTTCCCTCAGTTACTAATGCTTCGGCATTGGTGTTGAAAGCAATAGAAGAGTGTGTGCCAGACAGGGACATGGTATTAGCAATCTTCATGTCAGCAAATTCACCCTTGATGTCAATGTTGAGAGCACCCTTGGATGCATCCAGGGAAGCGCTGAAGGTGTTGTCCAGCTTCAGTGGGCTTTGCAGGGATGTGGCTCCATTGGCTGAAAGACCATCCTTGTTCAGGTTCAAAGAGGCTTTGTGAGTTGCAGTGTTTCCAACAAGCTTAACATCAGCATCACTGTTCACAGTCAAGCCGTTGACATCCAGGACAGCAGTTGCAAGGGCATGGATGCGATCCTCTGCATGATCAGCGCTTGTTTCCACCTTGATGTTGACAGCTCCTGCACCAGCAGAGGCTTCAGCCACATTCTGAATCTTCAAGCCGAGGGCATCTGCTTTGGTATCAGACTTCACAACCAGAGTGGAATCCTTGATGGTGACTTCAGCATGGTGCATCAGAGTGTCATCAAAAGCATCGGTGTTGGATGTGGCAGCCAGCTCACCATTAGCAAAGGTTGCTGCAAATGTGTTCTGGGCATTCACGAGGGTGGAATCAATCTTCAGAGAAGAGTCAATCTTGGCCTCTGGCTTGAATGGGAAGACTGCAATTACCTGAGAAATGGTGGCATCACCATAAATAGGGCCAGCCTTCAAAGATCCATGCAGGTTTCCATTTCCAGAGATCTCCTCTGTGTTCAGACCAGCATCACCATGGTACTCGAGAGACACCTGGACACCAAGAGGGCTGGTTGCCTCGATCTTGCTGTTAGACTTCAGGTTGAACTTGTCAGCAATGGTTGCTACCTCCACAACTGTAACACTGGCATCAATGAGCTTGTGGTTCACATGTGTCTTCACTTCAGCCTTCAGGGAATCCCCAGGTGTACCAGCAAGCAGTGCAGATGCTAGATAAAGTGAACATAATGCAATAGTTCTGAATTATGTCATATGAGTATGGTTTAACATGTCATGCCAGAATGGTCTATTACTGTTAACAAAGATGTACATAGTAAAGTAAAATTGACGAGTTTTCAAGTGTTGAGAAAAAATACATATAATTAATACAAGCAGTTAATTTACCACCTAAATTTACCTTCAGCCTTGATGCAGAAGATATCTACAGGGCAACTACCAGTGACTGCCACATTAGCAGAATAGCTTGGGTGGTCAACTGGATCTCTACCAGCAGAAACATCAGCCTCAAGGTTGTAGAAGTTGCTGTGCACCTTGGCAGACACTTCAGCCTTTCCGAGGACAGGCACGGACACAGACACCTGCTCTGGAACAAACACCTCAGGGAGAGAAATGTCAATGGAGGCAACCTCCAGACCCAGCTGGGGCACAGCCAGGTGAGGAGTGGTCAGGGCAGCAGGGAAGTTCAGGTCTCCAGAGGATTTTCCACCAAGAGGCAGAGGAATGGCAATGGTGTAGTAGTGCTTGCCAAAGTGGTACTTGGCATCAGCCTCACTGTAAACAAAGTGAAAGGGTACAGTTTAATTTAAACATGTGTGACGAATTCAATCATGTATTTGTCATAAAATTGTTCTCTGGCAGTTATTCACCCAACACTCAGCATTCTCATAACTTGGCTAATTATTCATATTTTTTTGCTGCCTTTAGTCTAGATTAACAATACATGTAAGATATGGAAAGTGACAAATAGTTGTCATTCACTTAAATGTAGTCGTATTACTTACGCATTCAGGTACAGTCTCTCGGGCAGAGAAATCTCAGGAAGAGAAGGAAGCTTCACATTCTGCACATAGGGAAGCTCAGCCTCCAGCTTCTCCAGGTAGGCATTGGTAGTCTGTCCAAAACAGATTGGGCCAATATGTATGAAGTGAATGTGTTAAGTACTCTTAAGTGTTTATATTTTTCAGACAGTGTTGTAATAGTTATGTAGCTATGAATCATACCTCAATAGATTTAGCAAGGACATCACGGAAGGTCATGCCAGACTGTCCAACCTGGGCATCAAGAAAACCGTTCAAAGAGGCCTTGACAGCATCAATGTTGGGGATGATGTTCTGGATCTCAGAGCTCACATCAGACTTAATCTCAGCTTCCAGTTTGTCAGCATCTGCATCAATATGTGAATAATAGCAAATGTTAGTTTTAAGGCAACAACAATAAAAAAACATATCTGGGAGAAGGCAGTAGAGAAGCAAAATATTGATGGAAGCAGTTTACCACTTACCGTATTTCAGAGTGATCTTCTGGGCAGAGGAAGTCTCTGGCAGTTTAACATCAGTTTCGAATTCCAGGGTCAGACCCTCAGCACGGTGGAGGTGAGCAGAGACCTTAGCATCAGCCATCAGTACAGGCACAAGGAGCTGAAGATCCACAGTGGCATCCTTCATTCCCTCAATCCTGCACGAAACAGCCATAGCAGTTATATTGGAAAACAATTAAACAAAATATTAAAATATTTTTTGCTTGTTCAGATAAAGATTTTATTTTCCGTACTTGGCCAGGGCAACCAGAGAGGCCTGAGGAATGTTCTTGTTGACAAGGTCAATCTGGACAGAGTGGGTGGCCTTGCCCTTGGTGTTGGGGTCAACAGAGCCAAGCCTAAGTCCAACCTCCAGATCATAGTCAGGGATCTGCAGATCAGCCTCAACCGTGTACTTCTGCCTGTTGAACTTCACAGTTGCTGTAGCTTCAGCTGCAGCTCCTGTGGTGGTAGGTGACAAAGTAAAATATCACATATATACCTGTATTCTAATTTTACCTGTTGTCATTTGGTAACTGTTCATTGATACACTTATTTATGTTTTACACAAATATCTCTGCATAGGAATTTTTTCGTAAGAGGTATATTTACCCTCAGCCTTCAGGGTCAATGTCAGTTTGTCAGTCTTGTCCTCATAAGAATGATCAAGGTTGGCAACATATTCCGAGACCTCACCAGTTGGGTGAAGCTCAATGGCAAGCCTAAAAGAAAAGGCAAATGTCTTGTCAGTCTCTTTGAAGCATTTCTAACAGCAACTGTCAGCAGAGGTGCTTCTTTCAGGTGCTTTTAAAGTACTGTTTCCATGATTTGCTTACTTGCTGTCTCCAGTGAATGGGAAGTAGGGAGACTCGGCAGTGTACATAGCATCAGAGTACTGCAGAGCTGTGCAGTACTTCATGCCAGCGAAGACTGGAGTGCATTCTGTGACATCAATTCTTTCTCCTCTGGATGGGATGGTCTTGATCTCAGCACCGTGCACAGACACCAGGGAATTGCTATTGTGAGAGACAAAATAAAGTTAAAAGATTTATTTGGCTGTCTTTCAGTGCTGAGACAATAGATTCGATATTCATATTCATAAACATTCATGTTTTATAAATATTATTCAATAAAATGATGCAAAGAGCCAGACATACGTGAGGCTGACAAGCTTGGCAGGGTTCTGAGGAGCAGGGATGGTCAGTTTGACATTGTTGTGGGACACAGAGACCTTGGCATGTACACCACTCTCATGGTAGATGTTGGTGTGCATCTCCAGACCAGACTGAACAAAGTCAGGGAAGTGGGCTCCAACCTCAGTCACAAACTCAATGCCAGCAGATGGCATGAAGGCCACCTCACTCTGTGGATGAGGGCAGAGGGATTGGGGAGTTTTACATGTTGTTGCAGCATAGTGTGTTGAACTGTTTCACGTTATGCAGCTAGCTTTCTTACCATGTCAGCATTGAGGTGCACTCCTCCCTTGATTCCAGGGGTGAATGTACCAGAGAGGGCAACCCTCAGGGGAACACCAGGACCGGTTGGCAGGTAGAACTCATTGTCCATGAAAATGTAGTGGGCAAACAGCTCGTTGTCAGCACTGGTCAGCAGTCCCTTGATGAACTACAAAGCATTCGTAAAAATAAGTAAGCTACCAACGGTTGTAGTTGCTCTTCCTTTGAGTTAGCAAGTATATGAGGTGTGAAAAGTTCATTTGATTTTGGCTCTGCACTCACATCAGTGGGGAACATTTTCAGGAGGTTGTCAATCATCAGTGCAGCAGAGTGGGCCATCTCTTCCATGTCCTTGGTTTTGAGGTAACCAAGCTCCATACCCAGCAGTCTCAGGTAGACCATAGCCTCAGGAGCATTCTGAGCAGACAGGTCCCTGAACAGTTTGTTGACATTGCGGCTAAGCTCTCTCAGGAGATTCTGGGAAGACTACAGAAACACGAATTTTTTTTTTTTTTCTTATGTTTTTTCTTATTCAAAACCATTACTTATTGAAAAACCTTCATATATGAGCTCAGTACCTGTCTCTTCTTCCTGTCATTCCTCAGGGATGGAAGGATGTTCCTCAGGGTCTGACCGAATTGGCTAGGCATCTTGTCAGCAGCATAGTAGATGGTCTTCATCACGGTGTCAGGGAAGAATCCATTGACACCAAACAGGGCCTCAACAGTTGGCTCAAGTCCCTTGCCCTCCATGCCAATCTAATGGTGCAATACATGGTAAGGTGGAGCAAACAATTTTGAAATACAGGTATAAACGGGCTTTTAGGCAGGTACTTTTTTTCATACATACCTCAATCATGTCTATATCATAGCCAAAGGCATTCAGGGTCATCTCCAGCATAACTTCCTTGGGGAGGTAGCTAGCTCCCTCAAAGATCATGTTGCCCTCCAGGGATCCGACTTTGTAGTTGCGGGAGAACTTGGTTGGGTCCATGACAGTTCCAACCTCATTGCCCTGAAGGGCATCAAGGATCTTCTGCCTCAGCCTGTGCCGAGAAAAAAAAAAAAACATTTGCTTAGACAGGGGGCATGAGTTCACTTTACTTGTAAGTTTGAAAAGATTTAAATAGAAGTTGGAAGTTTTTAAGTGTAACATACTCCTGGGTCTCAGGTGCAGTGGAGCTCAAGATGTTGGTGACGTGAGAGATCACAAAGCTCTTGGCCTGCTGGTTCTCCTCAACTGGCAGGGCAGCAGCCAGCTGAGAGAGCTCAGAGGGCTGGGGATCCTTCATCAGAACCAGGTAGGCAGCAACACGTTTCTGCAGTGGGGCAGCGCCGTCCAGAAGGACCTGCATGAGCACCTCTCTGCCCTGTAAAGCACACATGAGATGTTCTCAGTTAGCAGTGCTCAAAATACATAATTGTCACTGAGTTGTAAAACACAAGAACACTCTGGGCTACCTCCTCAGGCAGAGCGGTCTGTCTGTAGGCCTGGATAGCAGCCAGCTGAACCTCTGGGGTAGCAGCAGGCTGGTTAACGCACTGGATGACAGCAGATTTCAGGGCAGGGCTGGCAGCTCCCATAGCAGCAGCCATGTTACCAATAACCTGTGTGTCAAAGTGGTCCATAATTACAACTCTTGCCGAAACTTTACATCATGTAGAGTAAACAATTGTCGTTGTTGGTGAGCTAGCACAGGTTGCATTTTCTGCCACACACCTTCAGGGACATGAAAATGTGTTCCTGGTCACCAGTGCAGTCTCCAATTTGCTCCAAGGCAAAGTTGGCAACAGCCTCAATCTCAGGGGTGACCTTGCCCTCAGCCTGGTACAGCCTGTGGAGAAACAGAGCGTACATTCATTATCTCTGAATCTTCAAACTTATAATTGCTTTTTAAAGGCAACCCTGAACAGGTGTCTTACCTCCTGACAGCATTGCTGGCACCATAGAAGATTGGCTTGCTTTGCTTGTATTTGGCCATTTCCAGCATGTCATGGACAAGCTGTCGAGAGGGGTTGGGCAGCAGACCCATGGCATAGACGGTGGCGTCAATCTCCATAGAAGAGCTGTCAAAGGTCCTGAGGATCTGCATGATGGCGCTGTTGCACTCAGGGGTACCACACTGGAACAAAGCCTGGTAGGTCAGGGAGCGAGAGATTTCCAGGGCTTCAGGCACACCAGCAGCCAGGGTCTCTGCAGACATCTTGCGGATCATGCTCACGATCCTGTGGGCCAGGTGGGCTCTCTTGTGTCCCTCGGCGGTCTTGGAGAGGCCAGCCAGTTCCCTCAGGAGAGCAAGAGCAGCATCCTTGTCCTGAATGGGGCTCTTGTCCACGCTGGCGTGGGGAGTGAGTGTCTGCTCATTGGCCAGAACTAGAAATCAAATAGGCAGAATGAGTAAGAAATGTTGTGGTCTGTATGTTTGAAATTCTTCAAGAGAAAATCAAATGACAGGCTTAGTAAGCCAATTTTTGACAAAAAAAAAGAAAAATTGCCCAAGTCATGTAAAAAAGTATTTTAGTTATTTTTTATTTTTTTGGAATTCTTAACAAACCTGCAAAAAATGACTTATGCTATTATTTTATCAAGGTGCCGATTGACATGCACTCATTAGTGGGCATCCATATGTCTAAAAAAATATCTTACCGGGGTCGAAGACTCTCTCGTTGTACTCAGAGACTGCCAGGAGGGTGGCCTTCTGCTTGCTGACGTTGGTAACTCCATGTTTGCCCCTGTAGAAATTACAACCATTAAATCACAGCCAAAGCAGGATAGCCATCATCATCGGACATCGGTTGCATCAATTCATTGCTAAGTGTCAGACGTACTTGTGGGAGAAAGGCACCAAGATGTGGTTCTCAAGGCATTCACCAAAGACTGGGTGGTGCTCTCCATTATCAAACTTGTAGTTGCAAGTCTGGGTGCTCCTGATCAGCTGGGCAAGAGGGTAGTGCTATAGGAAGGAGAACAAGTTCTTTGTGAGAAACTGTTGTTACCATATATGCCTGTGACTGGATTATTAATTTTCTGCCTACGTGACACATTTACATGTTGTGAAATTGTGAAAAGTCAACTGTAGTGTCTTACCATGCCGGTGATGAGGGCCAGGGGGCTGACATGGTCGCTGACTGGCCTGAAGTGGTCACATCTGGACAGGTCACGAGTGAGGGTGACATCTGTGGCAATGTCCTCTCTGGCATTTACAGTGTAGTCAGTCTTGCACAAACCGTAGATGGTGGGCTGGATGATTAACAATAAGACAGAAAACTTGGTGTCTTTTCTCCAGTTACATCTTGAGCTGTTTTGTTTATTGTTCTGTTGATTCTTCTGGTTTATTATTCTTAGTTCTATAAAGGTCATTAGTGTTAAAAATCAACCACTGTCGACATCTCAATAGAATCACATTTTAGAGATAAACTGATCTTTTGCAGAAGCTTGTTTTGTCTACATACCATCCTTTTGTTCCTCTCCTCCTCCAGAACAGGCACGGCAAAGCCAGAGATCATTCCTCTCTTGATGTTGAGGATGTTGATAGGCTCATCGTCCTCAGGGAACAGCTTGATGATGTTATCCCCCTCAACAGTGACCTTCAGGGCGTTCCTTGGAAGGGAATTTCAGAGGCTATGTCACACATGCTTTTTAATGCACAGTGTTTCTTCAATATTTTGTTATGTGGTTAGCCTGCATCTGATGGGTTCTCTAAGGGTGGAAAAGTGCTAGAGTGTTTGAAAGTTTGTCTGTGAAATATAGGAAAAATGCTCACTTCTCCATTGCAGCCTTGAAGGCATCAGCAGTGGCTGCAGGGGCGAAGACTGGGTTGCCAGCTTCATCGAAGTCAGTGACCTCGCTGAGCGTGCACTCAGTGGTACGCACAATGTATTGGCAGGGGCCGGGAACCTCAATCTCAACCTGTGGGCCAAAAAATGTATGATCTCCGCTTTCATTTCTGTTGCAAGGTAATTAAAACAAGGTAAGCTTGTTTTTTTTTTTTAATATCACTGAAACACAAAGCAATTTTAGAAGGTATCTGAGAAAATAACTATACCTTGCAGCTTCCCTTGGGACCGTTGACAGCTCCATTGAGGAAGTTCAGGGACTCAGCTTCATACAGGAATTCGTACTTGTGGAAGGGCTTGTACCTCTTGGCCACTAGGGGGAGATGAGAGCATTCAGATGCTGTGTCTGATTGTCATATATTTGTAGGCTATAAATATTTATAATTTATCCTATGTAAATATGCATAATATATACAAATTTTCTCAATTATGTACAATTATTTTTCAAACCAATGGAGTAGAAATATGTTTTTTTATGTGTTAATGTGGTGTGTTTTGAACTTAATGAACAAGATGAAAATGGCAACTTACTCAAGCA
>JAVQKI010474537.1:0-12482 GCA_036025975.1 Nematalosa erebi | reverse complement strand
GTACTCTGCAAATGCCAGTGTGAAGCAGTTCGCTGTAGGGAGCAGTATCTATCACTTGCATTTATGTAAGATGCGTCATCAAAAGTCACTTACCCTGCAGTACACGACCATTGTTGCTCTCGTATGACATTGTCCCGGCAAGAAATCATAAAAGTATGAGGTGTCTGTCTCGTGCATTGCGACCTATGTGATTTTCCCTTTATTTTTAATTCATTTGTCTCACTACATACGACAAGTAATGTCATGTATGTAGGCTTCAAACACATATTGTAGTCCTTTCTGTATACTTCTCTCCGATATTTCCCCATTTCTCCAAAAGTTACTAATGATTTCTTTGGGAACAGAAGAGTTGGACACTAGTGAAAACATATTGATTTATTCATTCATTTCAATGCTGGGAAGCTTCTGAGAGCGAAAGCTTGACAGACATAGCAACAATCACTATGGGCGGCGGGGCTTGTGGAAGGGTCTTTTGAAGATTTTATGGTGGATAGTCTATGTTGGTTTACCACCGGGTGTCGCCCTACTCTTAAAAATGAAATATGTGACGTGTTTGTAAATGCCGCTAGATGGCTGTAACGGACCACTCAATAAACCACAACATTCCGGTTGTTTTTTTACTGAAATTATTACAATTTCATCAGAGCTGTTGTGCAGTGCTGTATCTATCGCAGTGGTTGTCAAACCGGGGTACGATACGTCTGCGTTTACTTGAATTAGTTCTAGGGGGTACACAAAATAAATCTGTGAGTGGGTTCTCAGCTTCACCATCAGAAAGTTAGTGTGGGAAAAGATCTTATACTCTGCATCCTTAATGCTAACCAATTATGTGTAGGCTATGTAATATGTGTTAAAAATTTTAATAGTGCAGCAATATTTAGGCAAAAATCTTAATTGCTACCTACAGCAAGCTGTCCGTGGTGCAGGAGGTGCTTGGTAGGATCATTGTAGGATCAGTGGGGCAGCAGAAAGTTTGGGAACCATACTTTAGCAACAATTTTATCAAGACCAGATTTAGATCTAAATAAATCACACAGGTTTGATGGGGCATTGTAGTGTAGCATACACTGCAGTCATTGCAGTGAAGTATACTTTAAATAGTAGCCCAACAGTTAAGTCCAATTATCCTCTACTTGTGTGCGAAGCACTGACATTATAGCACTTACACTAGCCCAGGGGTGGGCAAACTTTTCCGTTTGCGGGCTACATACTGAAAAATCTAAGCTTCCAAGGGGCCAATGCAAAATGAAGAGCACCAAATTCAATGCTGTGCAATGGATGTATAATATTAGGTTAATGTAACAAAAGGCCACATTCAATTTATTTTGTTGACTTCATGGTGGGTCGCATGAAACAGAGCAGAGGGCCGCATTTGGCCCCCAGGCCTTAGTTTGCCCACTCCTGCACTAGCCTATTGTTAGGTAGAAGCTCTTCTGTAATGCACATACTAACTACATTTAAACCATATATATCCTAATGTGCATAATTATTCATCTTTTATTTATTTATCAATTCATTTAATTATCAAAATGATGACTAGTAGACAGGTTAAAGGTCAAATTGTATGACAGCACAATGCTTAGGTTAACCTGCTCATGTTTCCATGCTACCAGAAAGGACATGATGGAAATGGAGTGGATGAACTTTCAGAAGTAGATTGTAGGTCAAATGCAATATATAATATCAAGGGCTGCCTTGGATGCTGGAATGTGGATGGGGACCCAAGTTAGAACAATTTTGTGGGCCTCTTCATAGTTATAGTTGACCTGTGCGCAGCATAAGTCATTTGTCAGCTATTGCAGACTATCGAGAATGGCACAAAATTGGTCTCCACCCCCATACATTCCAGCAGAACACAAGCCTTGTCTGCCTGGGTTATCTGTGGACTGACTGTGCATATATGGCCTACTGAGTATTTTATTCAGGTAGAGAACAGGTCAACGTGTGACATCATCATTTGTGGGCATTAGAAGGGCACAGATATTCACCTCTGCAAATATAATCAGGTCTTCTTTTTAATGACTACCACCACACGATGATGGAGAACTATGAACCAAGTCTATGCAAATTCTTCCATTTTGTTCGTCAATAGTTGTCACTCAGCAGTTCTGTCTGTAAGGACTAGATTGGTCTCCAACACTTCTTCCATACTCACCTTTAGACAAGTCATCATGTTGGCTCCATCCATCATGTCAAAAATTAAATTACTGTGTTCACAGCTGAAAGGGTAAATCCTGTGTAAATCAATCAATGGTCCTGTTGTTGAGGTCACCCAGCACTGTCTGTAGGAAAAAGAATCGGAAAATTTGATACAACATAGGCTGAATAGTGAACCGATAACTAACGTTAAGTGAATGGGGAATTGTGAAATTAAACTGAAAGTGAGTTTCTGTGCCCCATTTCATTAGGTTTAGCTGTCGATTCGCTATTTGATGTATATTTTATGAAGATTTCTTGTTCTTTTTCCTAAGCACTTGGTGGCCTTGGACAACAGAGCTATGGAGTCGCTAAGGATTTCTCTTTCCTCTGCTGCAAGGTAAATTTAGTCATGGCAAATTGTACCACATATGTTGATCAACAACATGAGACAGCTTTGTAAGCCATGCATACAAGACGTTTTCATGTATGTTTTTGAGATGCTGGGGATCACAAGCACTATTGTTTCAGTGATTCCTTCTTGTGGGAATGCAGCAGGTTGGCAGCCATTTTGGTAGTGAAATAGTATTTAAGTCTGACAACATGGATTTCCACTTTGTCCATCTTCACAGATCTACACAAGAATCTTGACAGTGTCGCACAGGCAACTGCAGGCTCGGGCCACTTACCAAACCCACCAAGCACATCATAAACACCTGGGGAAAAATAAAACGATACAAAATCAAAGGGAAAATTGAGGGGATCCAACATTTATTTGCCCTTATTTAAATGTTACAATTAAACCATTAGCATATTTCAACGTTAGCAAAATAAAAGAAAAATAAACCCAGAACGTTATGTACAGAGACAAAAAAAAAAAAAAAAGATAATCAAGGCTCACGTTTTGTACACCCCTACGTCATAAACGTTATAACATGTGAACATGGCTGACACCAAGTGGAGTCTTAAAAACACAGAGAGATCAAGCCAACTCCCCTCCCTGGAATCCTCCTTCAATACATGACTAAATACTGGAAATATTTTCAGTGGAAAATGTAGGAATGTAGAACTTTAAAAATGAATTAAGATACTTGACTTCATGCGGAGCGAGGTTGGGGGGGATGGGGGGCAGGGAGGGTCTTTGTCACGCCCCACCTGTTGGCAGGGTTAAGATCCCAGGAGGCCATTAAAAAAAAGGAAAATAAAATAAAATGTGAAAGTTACAGGGCTACCACGCTGTCTCTACAGATGCCTTTTCCGTGCATTTGGGGAAAATCTGTCAATACTTCCGGTGCGTTCCGCTAAAAAGTGTTGTCCCGCGTCGTTCCCTCAGTCACGTGTGAGGGGTTTGAAGGTCAAAGGTGATTCTCCCCTTCCGCCAGACAGCCCCCAGCGTGGCACAAGTCTCTTATATATATTTATATATTTCAATCTTGGAGGAAGAAATTGTAAAAACTAAAACAAACCGAAAACAAACAAACAAAAAAGAAAAACAAATCAAAACAAACGAAAAAAAAAAAAAAGAATCAAAACAAAAGCAAACAGAAAACAGTCCGGTCACAGTGGGCCACAGTCACCCATCACTCCGCCTTCTGTTCAGGTTCAGGTTCAGATGCTTCGGCGGCGGGCGTCGTCTCCTCAGCAGCAGCTGCAGCGGGTTCCTCGCTAGGTGGGGCCTCCTCGCTAGGGGCAGCGGTCTCCTCTGGCTTGGCCTCTGTCTCGGGGGCGGCGGCCTCTGTGGCTTCAGCGGCCGGAGCAGCGTCTGCCTCGGCTTCGCCACTGGGCTCGGCCGCGTGGCCGTTCTCCTCAGGCTTGGCCTCCTCAGTCGTGGGTGAGGTGGCCTCCTCACTGCCTTTCTTGCCCTTCTTCAAGGAGATGCCCTTGAACTTGAATGAGTTCTTCAGGGAGAACTTCTTCTTCTTCTTACCCTCCTTGGCGGCCTCACCCTCTGCCTTGGCTTCCCCAGCCTCCCCTTCCGCGGGCGCAGGTGCTGGCTCGATTGCGTCACCGGCCGCAGCCTCAGTCTCCTTGGCTCCCTCAGCAGTGCCATTACCATCAGCAGCGACTGTTTCGCCGTCTGGCTTGGCAGAGACATCGCCGTTGGTCTTGACATGGCCATTCTCCTGCAGGCAGTGGCAACAGTGAAATTAGTGCAATGCAAGATTCACCACAACACACTTAACACTGTCAAAACATGCACTACCAAATTGGACACCATTTAGGTGCATAGGCTATACTGAAATCACAACCAAAACACACTCAGAACATGATTTAAATCTGTTCAGGTCCCAAGCATCACCAGAAAAAGGTGTTCTGAGGTCGCCATGTCAGGTAAAGATGTACGAGCATAAATAATGCATACTAAAATGTAATTGAAATCCTTCAAACGCAAAGGTGCGAAACATTTGTATTTTTAATCGATCTTGCAAACAGATTTTTTTTGTGTAGACGAAGTTAAAAGCTTTATCGCGTATAGTAATACACCACGAGGGGGAGCTCGTGGTCCGTGCAACATGTAACAGCTGCGGCGTGGTGAACTACGAGGGAACAAAGAAATATTCAAAGCCACCAAGCCAGCCAGGTTACCGTTAGGATTCCAATAGGGAAATATGTGGGGCTTTTTTAAAAAAAAAACAAAAAAACGGTCAGGGCATGAGAGAATTGCCCAATTTCTTTGGCATTTTCTATTTAAAATGTGGTCAAATACGTGTCGAGCAATCTCTTCATATAGATAATGTATATAAATCTAACATGTGGAGCACATCAGCGGTGAACAACAAACATCTAAGATCAAATTGGGCCGTTTTTGCTATCTGCTTCTAAATAATTTGGTGTCGAGGAGCCGCTTGCCCAGGAGACATCTGCCCAGCCTGCCACTGGCACGTCTACACGCAGGCTACCATACATTTAGGTTACCACAGCACCGAGTGCTGCCAGTCATGCAGCCACCATTACTTGGATGCTGATGCCACCGTTAAATTCATCCAAATTTTCAGTTCACTAACAAACCCCGAGCTAAGCACATCTAGCCACGCTTCCCATCGGTCGCATGGGGTCCACACGGCTTTGCAGCCGTCGCTGTCTCTGTTCTTGCTTTGTTTGCAACTCAGCAGAATGCGCCGCGCGCCGACCTCATTAGCATCTCGTCGCTTTTGTTCTGGCAGCCTCAGCGCCAACACCGAAATGCCCAATTTCACCCTCGGGATTTAAATAAATTGAGCTCAACTTAACTTTCTTACTATCAAACCAATGGTGCATCAAATAAACATATGTTTTCACATTTAGAAAACCAATAAAATGAGTTTGTCGCCAATGGGATTCGATCCATGGCATTTGCCTGAGGTTGGGTGGAATGAGTTACCAACGCTATCAACAGCACAATGGTTTAGGTCAGTTGCAAATGTGAACCAAAGATTTTTAGACAAAGTTCATTATTTCAAGATACAAATGCAGTTTCTTTGTGATCGTGTGTGAAACATATGTCAAAGGCACACCCAAAGAAAAGTACCATTCGATAAACAATAATTCATTAAGCCCTTTAACTGTTAAGTGATTGATGCACTCGGGCTAGCCAGCAAGCTACATTATGTTAGTCTCACCTCAACAGAAAACAGCCTCTTTGTCAGCAACACATCTAATTTGGCCAGTATGTTTCTCGTGCGGAGGCTGGAGGGCTATAACCCACTAACGTTAGAAGAGGGCGTGTGATGCCGGGTAGAAAGCATGCCTGTGAGTATGCCTACCTGGCCATTCGTTTTGGCAGCTGCCGAATCACCCGCTGCTTTACCATCCACAGCTACTCCACCCTTGGACAACTGAGCACCCATTTTCTTTGAGTTCTTTTGTTGAAATAAAAGCTAAATTAACAAAAATCCAGTGGACGAAGTTGATTAAAATTCCCCAACCCAGAGGCGATGAAATCAGTCGAGAACGTTAAAATCCGCCGGTATTCACTCCTGCGTCGATTTTAAGTGAGAAACGGTTAAAAAGTTAGTCCAAGTGTACCCTGCGCCTTCGTTGCAACGGAACAGAATGAAACCCACTGAGCTACAAGTGTGAGTATTTCTACTGAGCCTCAAAAATCGCGCATGACTCCACCTATGGGCGTGGTTGTGTGACGTGTCCAATTTGCAACAGGGGTATGGTGCCCTCTCCTCAGCCTTCGCGTTCATCACATCAAGAGTACGCACGTTGGACTAAACGGACAGATCGCATTCATTCACATGAAAACCCAAAGCTATACCTACTACTTCTGTCTTTCAATCTCACTGTCACCTCATTTGCACAATCTCACAGTCTTGAATCATAAAGGCAGTCTGCAGAGTAGGTAGGATTGTTGATTTGATTACTGAGCGTCTGTCAGAATGTTTGGAGGCTATGTCACCTCTGTTTTCAAGCTTGATCAAAGTTTATAGTGCACCACATCAAATTATTGAGCGATTTTAACAACTAAGCTATATTGTACAAGAAGTTCAGCTTAATTGTCCAGGTCCAGGACGGTCCTCTTTTGGTCCAGTCTAGGATAGTGTAGGCTGCATCAGATCAAAATATCAACAGGTTTGGGTTGCAATACAGGAATTGTAAGGATAAGGTATGGTAAGAAAATAAGCAATTTTAAAGGCTATAAAGTCATACAAGGTTATAGGAGACTAAAGTTACAGATTGTTGTTAGCAGAGGGCGGTGATGAACAGTTCTTGAAAAGCTTGGGTGGGTCATGTGGGGAGCTTTCTAGGAATGACAACTCTGACATGACTGTGAAAATGCAAGGCAAAGTAAGCTACATTATATTACAAACTCAAAATAAAAAAATATATGCAATGTTGGTTAGACCCTATGTCTTTACTGGACATCTTATTCACAACACTCTTTAAAACAGGCTTGGCTGTTTTACAACAGAGTGGCCTATCACTTTTGGTCTGAAGGGAGTTTTCCTTGTTGCCCTTTCTGACAGGTCCTGGGTCTTCCTCTGAACATTCCGTCAGGATTTTGTCTTCCCTCTCTCCTCCTCTGGCCTTTTCCTCTCTCTTCACCCCCTCCTCCACTTCTCCTTCCTCTCTGGTGTTCAGCTTCCCAAATGACTGAGCCCACAGTCAGAGGCTGTGGTATGTGTGCTATGTTCTCTGCTACCCAGAGTGCCTTTTTCCCTCGGAGGCAAACGACTCCTCCAGATTGTGATTCACCCCTGGGTGTGAGTGTGTGTGTGTGTGTGTGGGTGTGTGTGTGCTAAGGATATGAACAAAAAGAGGGCAACTACATTACAGATTACAGGAGAAAGTCCAAAAAGTGAAAAAAAGAAAAAAAATATATAACCCAAAGCTTACAGCATATCCTGTTGTTCTGATGTGCATCCAGTATGGTCTGACCAAGGGAAACTAATCCCTTGACATATTATTTGTGAGCATGTCCCCCAACTTTGGGCTTGAGGTCAAACCGTAACCTCAGCCCTGGTTAGAAGACTTTCTAAAGGGAGCTGAATGATCCAGGCATCACTCACTTTGTCACAAACAAGTGCCGGCGACAGCCTCAACCACCAAAACAGGCACCAATTAGCCAGAGGGAGAAAAAAGGGGTGGGGGGGGGGGGATTCTGTTGTCAAATGCTAGGAATTCCAAAGATCTTTGAGAAACCGCGGAATCTCCACAGAGCACCCTCCCCTCAGACCCCACCAGTGGATAGAATTGAATGGGGCGAGATAAAAGGCTCAAGATATGACCACGATGAGATGGATGACCTCAGACACGGTGGCTCAGTAAAAGCTTGTGCCTTTCAGTGATGGGATGGTTTGATATGCAGAGGCCTGATGTTTCAAACGAGACACGGGACAACGGCCAAAGTAACATAAAGTGGTGAAGGTGTTTTTTTCTGTGTTTGTGTGTGTGTGTGTGTGTGTGTATGTATGGTTTGTAACCACAGTTCCACACACTCAATGCATTCCCATATGCTTTCTCCAACTCGCACAGATCTAGTCACACATGTTCTAGGATCAACAGATCAGTAGGAGGATATGGCTGGGCTCCATCTCTCTTTCTCTCTCTCTCTCTCTCTCTCTCTCTCCCTCTCTCTCTTTCTCTCTCCCTCTCTCTCTTTCTCTCTCTGAGGGGGTTTTAGTATGAATGTGCTTTGGTTTATTGTCTGGATTTGGAGTGAAATCAAATGGCCTTTTCTGTCCAGACTGGCTATGATGCTGGCTGTCAGGGGGTTGGGCTGACTTGCCCCGGCTCAGGGACTGACACTTGATTGATAGATTTGTGGCAGACGAGAAGGGAAAAGGCAATCAGATACTGGGGTAGGAGGCTTTTACATATCTACAGCCAGTTTTATGGATTGGGTCTGCAGCTGTGCTCGTTGACGGTCTGGACCAGATTGCAGGGGATGACTGGGCATGCTGACTGGCAAACACATCACAGATGTTGCCACAGTTAGTTTTTCTTTTCCAAGGGATGCGATTGGTTGTCAAAAGTGGATACGCGGCTTTGTGAACAACTGGACTCATATCAGAAGCGAATGCTTTTTTGTGTATTTACTTTAGTAATATAGGACTATACTGAGACATTTGGAATGGAGTGGAATCAGTCGTTATGACTCTTTCTCTCTCCTTCTCTCTCTTAATTCAACTCAATGCAGAAAATTAGACTCATGCAAAGTAGACTCACATAAAGAGAAATAAGATACATATTTAGTACAGCATAGTAAATCTCTCTCTCTCTTTATATTAAAATATCATTAATCCCTCCGTCTTACCCTCGTTCTACTTTTCAGTCCTTATGTCTTTATGCATCGCTGTCTCTATCTTCCCATCTCACACTCTATCCCACCATCTCTTCCTCCATTGATCACTGTGTCTCTGCCCATTTGGTTTCTCCCACAGACAGCCTCGCTCCTTCAGTATGCAGACCGTAGTGTTGCCGTCACTGTGAAGCGCTTCATGCTGCTGGTTACCATGGAGACAGAAGCATCTCCCCGGCAGTCCATATATAGGAAGGAAGAGAGAGAAGGATGGGTATTTTTTTTTCCAACAGAAATCATGTGTGTCTGTGTGTGTCCTTAGCAAAAACAAGCTGCTGCGTGTGTGTACATGTCTGTGTGTCGACATACTAGTGTGTCTACATTCTGACTACCTGCATGTTTGCATATATATGTGTGCTTACCTCAAATATGTGTTTTCTCAAAAAGATTAATTGCTGTCACTAGCTGTCTGGCATCGTGTTATAAGATTGGCATAGCTGCCTTTTTATCTCATTTGAACATTCTGTTTATCTCCTCATTGCCCGAGCAATAACCAATCAGCAAAATGTGAGGCAAGCCTTATTTGATCAATTGGCAAAAAAACTATACAGTTTCAGTGTTTGTTTGACCATATTGCTTGGAGTTATGGATCTGACTCCCAAGGTGCGTGATCTTGTTTGCCCAATACAGCTGATAGGTTTGTTACCAAGATGGCTGCCAAGTGGAGGTACATGCTACAAAGCCTGTGGTTTCACCCCTTGGCTCATCATTCATTTTCCCTCTGTATTGCTGTCTCATGTCTCCCTGTAAGCTCGGGCACCAGATTTAGTTGTCCCCAGGGACCATGCACCAGGCAGCTGATATATGGTTGAAACCGTACACAGCACACGGTACCACCCGAGCCTGTGCTCAGAGCAACCTGATGGACCAACCCCCCCCCCACCCCCGGTGCAGTAGAGGCAGTCAGCTTTGTGTTCGGTGGTAGACACTTGTCACTGGGAGCAGAACTCTGCCAGCTATTGTGACAGGCTGAAACAGTGGTCATCTCTTTTATACTGTGTGTCTGTGCACACGCGTGCGTCTGTGTGTGCGCGTGTGAGTCATAAAGAGCAAAAGGGGAAGAGCTAAAAGGCAGGGAGTGTTTGGGGGGGGGGGGGGGTCGAGATGTATGAACGAAAGAGAGACCTGGGGGGTTGAGAGAGAGAGGGAGAGAGAGAGGAGTGAGGCACAGAGAGTAAGAAGAAGAGAGGATGAGAGAGGGAGAATGAGAGCCTGTGAAAGGGAGAGGGTAGGGAGATGATGGTGATGGTTGTGTGTGTGAGTGGGGATGTGTGGGTCAGTTGTGCCCTAGTGGCAGAGTGGAGCTGCTGTTAGTGGGTCAGTGTGCCGAGAGCACACTGCATCTACTACAGAACTGTCAGCTAGTAATGCCTCCCTCCCTCTGTCACACACACACACACACACACACACACATAGACAATGCCTCTGCCTCTCTCACACACACACACACACGCTCTGACAGCAAGCAATACCTCGCCTTTCTATCTCACTGGCACACAGACACACGCACACACACACTCGCACACACAAAATGTCTTCTATCTCTGTCTGTCTCTCTCTCTCTTTCTCTCTCTCGCTCTCATACACACACACATGCACACTCTGACAGCAACCAATACCTAGCCTTTCTGTCTCACTCACGCACAAACACACGCACACACACACGTACAGTTAGCTAGTTTTGCCTGTTTCACATACATCACACACATCACACAGAGGCATCTCTGTATCTCTCACGCTCTCTATCTTTCTTTCTCTCCCTCTCTGTCTCTCTCCCTCTCTACCTTCCTCTCTCACTCCCCCCTCCCCCTTCTTTTTTTCCTCTGTAGAAGAGGAGCTGGTTGTTGGTCCTCAGGGAAGGATGACAAGATGACACAAACCAGAGAGCATTAAGAAGCAATAGTGTTGGCTGCTAAAAGACATACTTACGTGTGTGTGTGTGTGTGTAGGTATGTGACAGACAGAGACAGAAACAGTTGTCTGGGAAGCCTATATTATATAGCTGGCTATTCATAATCATTGTAGGTTCTCATTCATAGAATGTTTACCCAGTGGAATTGCCTTTTAATTAGAGACAATTGTTCACTTGTCTTCTCAGCAAGGATAGAGGAAATATCCCAAATTAAGATCTTGTTCTGACAAATGGCTGGCTGAAATGCTTTGCTCTTTCCAAAATTGGCTGTGTCTGACAAAGCACATACATACAAGCACACACACTCACACATTGCAGACTAAGCGAAAGGGGTCACCAGGTTCATTCTGGGTTGCAGTGAAACAGACCATCAATTGAAGCTTGAGAAGAAATTGGCTTTCTCCTCACACACAAACTACTGACCAAGCTGTTCAAGATGAAGCTCAGCTAAGGCAGGACCTAGTACCAAGCATGCAGAACTCTTTCAGAACGAGTGCTCCTTACAGAAGCCTTTCAGCTCGGACATACTTTATTCAAATACAGAAGTGTCTCTCTGATGAAAAGCTTTTGCGATTAGACCACTGTCTGGGGAAAGTGAGCACAGTCAAAGAGAACTCTCACCCAGATTAGTATCTCAACACAGAAAGGGCATGTCTCTCTCTTACACGCAGTCCTGCCTAACGGAACCCACGCAAAACCATTGTCTATTCCAACAGAACCGGGAACCCCCATCAGATGGAACCTTCTCAGACCAACCCAGATGGAACTGTTCTAGCCCAAACAACCCCCCCTCCAGAACTACGCTGTCAGGGAACCTCTGGATGTCCCACGACCAATAAGTCAGGTCAGTTCAGTGGTCTGTGTTATGGACTCACTCAGCCTGAACATAAACACATTCCTCCCTCAGCTCATTTAGTGCTGCAGATAGCTGGAGCTCTGCATTACTCAGAGTGGTTCCATAATCACAGCTGTACTGATCCCAGAGCAGTAAGATGGACACCCATGATATGGGCATATGTCTTTGGGTGTTTGCATCCAAGAGTATCAAGTTGTATGTTGTGTGTGTGTGTGTGTGTGTGTGTGTGTGTGTGTGTGTCTACTGCATGCGTGTGTTTTTGCAGAGGGGTGTCTCGAGAGTCTGTGCATCCGTCCGGGTGTCTGGATTGGAGCTTAAATCGGGCTTGATCTCAGCCCAGCTGTCGCTGTGTAATCCACTAACCACTCTCTCTCTCTCTCTTTCTTTTTCTTTCTTTCTCTCACTGTCTCTCTCTCTCTCTGTCTCCCCCTCAACTGGTGATCAAGGCAGCGCTGCCGTGACACATCAGACATGGTTGTGACTGAGTGAATGAGTGAGTGGACCCATGTTGTCCAACGTTCCTGCTTTGATTGGGGGAGGGGAGAGGGGAGAGAGAGAGAGAGAGAGAGAGGCCCTGGGGCAGGTTGGCTGATTCAGTTATTTAGTCAATAGGCTGGAATTGTGCTGTAATGGTTTAGGGGTGTAGGGGGGAAGCAAGGTTAATTGCAACTCTTACGAGCCTTTTAAACGTACGCACACTCACTCACGTGCCCACGCCTCCACACACTTATAATCTGACATAAACACACTCCTATTACCACATCAAACAATCTTCTTTGTCAATTTTCATT
>JAVQKI010474506.1:0-11933 GCA_036025975.1 Nematalosa erebi | reverse complement strand
AGTCTACCTCCTCTGATAGGTTGATTTTGATTAATTGTTCTGAAACAGATTATGCCCATGCAGTTGATCTTGTATGCAATAGAAGCCCCTGATTTTCTCAGTGTATTTGTCAACCTCTCAAGCTTTTGTTTAGGTAATATCTGCAGTGACCTGCAATCCATTGCCTTGGCTAGTGTAAAGCCTGTGAAACTTAAAAATATTTAGATTTCCCTGCTTTGAGGCCCCTTTTCCACAAGGTAGTCGAAAGAGTTTTTTGTTTTTTTGCTGCCTTTTCTCGAATACTTGCATTTTCTCCTAGTTTGTCCATGGAGGGGTGTGTGTGTGTGTGTGTGCACACGTGCTCGATTTAGGATCTGTTCTTGAACGCCCAGAGCTTCTGTTGCTCTGTGTCTCTGGAGGTTAATCAGAGAGAAATGGCCACCTGGGGAGCCCAGTTGTCTGTCGCCTGCGCTCTCCAGTACTGACTCACAGTCCCTGCGTCAGGCTCTGACGGCCAATGAGGGGAACTAAATAAGACACCTCTTTGTTCTCAGAACAGCGCTCGTTGCAGCGGAGGTAAACTCTCACTGCTTAGCTTTGATCTATGGCTAGTCTAGCTGAAACCCAGGCCTAAAATCTGCAGCCTGTATGAATGTTGTGTTATTAAGGTTCTTGTAGAACCTCAGGGGGGAAATAAGGGGCACCTTGGGTGCTCTGCCCATTCCATCTTGTTCCCCCTGCCCTCCTAGTGACCACCAGAAGAGCCTGTTATTTTAGTTGATCATGTGTGCGACCTGTGTAGTATTATGTCCATTGGGTTCCACATCCAGTTTGTGTGGTGCTGCTGCTGTGAGCGAGGCAGCGCTGTGGCCCAGTTACGCCATGTCCAGCTGTGGCTGTTTCATGTCCATGACCCTGAGGCGTGACAAGCCCCCCCCCCCCCTCCTCCCCTTCACCCCTGACCACACTGGCCAGCTCATCCGTGAGTGATGGTCACAGTCCTAGCGTCCGAGCCCCAGCCTGTGAAAGCTTTGCACACTCTTGTCAGGAATGTTTAGATGCATCCTCCTCAAACCCTGCAGCAGGGCACTGTACGGTTCTCGCTGCATCAGGCAGGCCTTTCTGAGCCCAGTGCTGTCAGATAGTGCTGCCTGGGGAGGTGAGCGCGGAGAACCCTGTGCATCCCACCCCCATCTGTTTTTGTGCCCTTTCCTCCTCATTAAAGCGCAGCAGCCAGCTGCCCATGGTAATTGGCAGCGTCGGTCTACCTGGGCAGGAATGGATTTGAAAAAGATAAGCGTCGTCACCTTGAATTCCCATTGCCCCCCCCCCCCGCTTTGTCTTCAGTAGTTGCTAGATTGAACATTATGTCTGTGTAAAGGTTGGCACGCCGTTGGAATCTTTGCATGTTAAATGGTTTTTGTTGACATGTTAGATCTTAGGCCATACTTGACTTTGAAGCATTGTTGCATCAAGGATGTTCCACCCCCGAAACATTATTTTTGTGGCCCAATCACATATGTTGACTATAACAATGACAACTGCTAAGAAGCTTTCCTGTTAACATTTTTTTTTCTCCCTTTCTCTCTGAACAGGCTCCGGGAAGTCTCTGAGAAACTCAACAAATATAATTACAACAGGTAAGACAAACCCCATGTGATCAATGCCATGTGTGTGAATGCGCTGGCTGGCCCTGCTGGAGTGCCACGCACCAGCTCCTTTATGAGCGCATGCTTGCCAGTAAAGAAATAGACTTTGCATTCCACTGCATCCCCTTAGATGCTCACACATTTAGCCCACAGGAAAGCTGTCCGTTAATGCATACATTTGCTGTGCTAAAGATTTTTTAAAGTCGGTTCACGGTTTTTTATAAATGTTTCTCATCCATGTTGGAAGCTAGTTAGAACCAAGTGTGCGGAGGGAGGTTGTTCCTGGTTTTTAAAGGAGAACTCTAGTTGTGCCTACATCCTCTAGTTTTGTCAGAGGACATTACATGCTTTCATTCTGTTGAAAAATGCTGAAAATCTTTTCAGAAACAAGTGAGCTAGCCTGCGTATATTTTACGGACCTTTAAAGCGTAGCTATCAGGGCAGGTGCTGTGTATCAAAACTAATTCTGTCCTGTTAGCAATGTTTTGTAGTCTTCCTTACACCACGATACAACCTGTGTGTTAGCGGTGCAGACAAGTTTTTGGTCCGTTTTGGTTTAGAATACATTTGAACAGATTAGAACATGCATACAGCATGCGTCCTCCGTGCGGCAACACTGCACAGTTCCTCTGCTGTCCGCTTGAAATAGAAACGAGTTCTATTTTTCTACGCGTGCCATGCGCGGTATTACTCAGTGTCCGCAGACTTTAAAGGAGCACTTGGGCAACCAGACTACGACTGGACAGCAACGGATACGGACCGTGAACGCATGGTTTCTATATGAATGAAGCTCGCTCATTTCTGAAGGAATTCTTGTGTTGTCTTTTTGTTCTGTGTGAAAGTATGTGAAACCTCTAACAACAGAACTAGGTTGCAGGCACCGGAATTCTTTAAAACACAAAGGTTCTTTCTCAACAGTAATGGGAAGAACAGGTATAGCAGTCAACCCTGTTCATTTGATCTGAAAGACTCTCCCCTATCTCTGGAAGTCCGAGTATGTGGGAGGGTGCCGGCTATAGAATATCAGTGTGGTGTTAGCCTGACAACTGCTGTGTCCATGTGTTGTGCAGTATGCCATATCCACCCCCCTGGAATATCCTGGAGCAGAGGTTCAGGGTTTCCCCTGTCACGAGCTGCCCTGGGTGGGCCGACTGACAGGCCCTTGGGATTCTGGGGCAGGGGAACAAAAAAATTGAGCCCATCAATCACTTGGGCCTCCATTCTCAGTTTCATTTCAATACGTTTGCTTCCAGTATTGTGATGAGTGGAGGCCTAGAAGCAGAGCCAGTCTTTCAGCAGAGGGGGGAATCCTAATATCTCCAAGAGAATGGCAAGAAGTACAAGACCAGTATACTACAGAACATAATGAGTTGTGCTAATGTCCATCCTCTAATGATATTGCTCTAGCGAGAGGCCTTCAGTTGCACACGTCTGCCTGCTTAAGCTCGAAGCACAGCGTGCAGTTATTAACACTGGACATTGGGATGAAGGCCCTTATCAGAAAAGTCCAATTACAAATCTTACACTTATACGACACAGGCAGTGGTATGTTGCTGGAAAGCTGGTTATGGAAGTACCAAGTACTGTTACTTACAGCAAATTTGTTTTTGCAAGTTTCCAATAGCTGAAATTGAGGGAATGGTTTAGAATTGAATTACAGTTCTGTAAATGTATTAAATGAAAATGCTTTTTGGACTGTCCTGCCTGTGTGAGACAGCACAAAGAGCAGTTCAGAATGATCTGAGATGCACCCTGGCCAGATGAACTTGTTTGTTTGAGGTTCTGGTTGGAAATTCTCTGGGGGACACTTGAGGTTCTAGTGTGTTCCAGAGGACTGTTAAATATTCTGGGAGAAGTTCAAGTGATTGTAACTTAAGCCTGTGCCTTCCTATTGTTTTTGCAGCCACCCTCACCTCAGTCTTCTTGAGCAGGCCACGTTGAAGCAGTGTGTGGTTGGACCAAACCATGCTGGTTTTCTCCTTGAGGTAATATGTCCAGCCACTTACTGACCTAACCGTAAGAGGAAACTGTAACAGGAAAAATGTGTGTTGCACTGTCAGACTGTATCTTGAGTATAAATGATCACTAATTGAATTGAAGCATGTAAAGTTTAAAAAAAAATAAAGTTGTTGTGAATGTCCACTTGAAAGATATGATGTTGCCTGATGTGATCATGGGTATGCAGGAGGAGACTGTTGATGTGTGTGTCTTTGTTCCAGGATGGGCGTGTGTGTCGGATAGGCTTTGCTGTCCAGCCAGACCGCCTGGAGCTGGGGAAAGCAGACGGCACTGAGGGGTGAGGCATCCAGTCCTTCAGCCTTTACTGACACTCTTTAAAAAGGAAAAAAAAAAAAACCCTCCCAAGGAACACATTACGCACCCTCAGGCCCAGAGCCTAATTTCCTCCTAAACGCCTGGACAGGTCTCCAGGGCTCGGCCCGCTTAGGAAACACTAGCCTTGGCTCTTTTTTATTAGCTTTTTAAATATTAACCTGTCTCGGGGTTCTGTATTTAGCCAATTGTACCCTGTTGTGGTGACTGAGACCACAAGGCCCATTCAAGGCTTCACTCTGTTTGTGGACATACTGTCCTCTGCAGTGTAGTCAGCAAGTAAGAAGGCCGAATTGCAGCATGTCCAAGACTGATGTATTTCTGTCCCTTTCAAGCCGCCTAGTGAATAATCACTAAGGGGTTTTGGGGTTGAGTGTGCGCGTGTCTTTTTTTATGTCCAACGCAGCCTCTTTTAAACATGTGGAGTTTATAGAGTGGTCACCACTGGCGATTGTGATATTAAATTAGATTTAGAAATGTCACCATCTGACTTGAGCTGCTTCCCTCCAGCCTGGGCAAAGTCCTTTTAACAGCTTATTTGCTGGAGACTCGTTGTCTGTCTGGATGCTCCTCTGAGGTTTAATGCCCAGACTACAAGCTCGCCGTTGGAGCACTTAGTAGACGGGCCTCATGCCTCTGCCAACATGACTGCTCTCCAAATGGAACATTAAAGAGAAAGAAACTCTTTCTCTTTTCCCTCCCTCACTTCCTCCTTTCTCACTCTTTCCAATCGTTTTGTCAGTCAGCTTGAAGAGTCCCGGAGATAATACTGCTGGCTAGAACTTTTTTTTCCCCCCTCCTCCCTCTCTCTCCCCTGCTTCTTTCTGCAGCGCCTGTAGTTTGTGCCCAGGCGGCATTGAAGCGGCCTTGGTTTCTCAGGGAAAATAAGATGGTGCAGATGGTAATGGCCCTGAGCAGTCAGCAGTGCTGTGGCTCTCTGTTGCTAAGCTAGTGGAAACGGAGCCTGTGATGTATATGTATTTTTTTTATTCAAAGGGGACTCCCAATGACAGCCTCAGCTCTGGAATGCAGACAACCTCTTCCACCCACACTTGAAGTGTAGGGTTATTTAAGCAAATCCTAATTTGGCATGCTGCTATTGCCCTTGAAACAACAGAATAGTAAAAATGGGAATTCTAAAGTTGGAGACGCATACCCTTTCCTCCTATAGGCTAGCAAATGTTGCTAGCCCTAGCATTGCTTAATGTTATTATAGCTCCCATCAGTGTGCCAGTGTGTGCTCCGGGGCCATCTGGCTTATATGACTGAATATATGAGTTAGTCCCCATTAGCTGTATTTGTGGTAATTTGTGAAGAAGGTAAGGTAGCTGAACATTTCCACAACTGCGCCACAAAGTTTTGCATTCTCCTTTTTTTTGTGCGTAGGCTCTAACAAGAATAAATAGCTAGTTTGGAGTATTGCAGCCAAATGGAGCTATTGAAGCTATTGAAGGAATTTAGTTTGTGTGTAAAACTGTTGCCATTACATACTAAAAAAATGTTAAGCATGCTAATTCAAAAATGAAAGCTAAGTATAAATATGTTGTGTTCTCGTGTGTGTGTTTGTTTGCTCTCAAGCATGTATAAAGCAGCAGTGGAGGTAGTTTTGAGCCTTGACACAGTTTTGAAGTTAGTATAGGCTCAGCAGATCTGTGAAGTAATCCTCAGGCTCACAGTTAGCACTAGCCAGGTAGCCTGCTGGGGAAGAGTAGATTAGCCATGCTCTTGTGTTGTGAGACTCTGTAAAGGAGCATCACAGGTAAGACACTGCATCACCTCTCTGCCACATGCTGCCTCTTAACGGCAGCCCACAACAAACACCTTTTGCTTTGCCATTTTAATCTCCATGGCTCTAAACTTCATCTGGTACACTGATGGATGAAACGCTTTAGGAGTGAATGTTGAGGCAAAGCAACTGTTAAAATGGCCGCCTCCTCTGGTTGTCCAGTGATTTTCTTTCTACATTCATTGCCTTTCTATCCATTTGCTGATCTGGAAGCTTAAATGAGTCAAAAGTGAGGGCCTTAAGGAAGAAGTCACTCAGTGCAGAGCGTAGACAGGTCTTCATCACGGAGGAACGACATGCAGCCAAATCTGATTCCCAAGGGTGTTGCCATGCTCGTCATCCCCATTTTCTCCCCTCCATCTTAGACCTTTAGATCCAATTGAAAAAAGCAAACAGTGCCATAGAGAATGAGACATCAAAGGAGAGAGCTGAAAGAGCCTTTCCTAAAAAAAAAAGCACCTGGGCTGTCCAGGTGCGCACATCTCGTCCCAGTGTGTGGGGCACTAAGTTTGTAACTGATCTCCCGTCTTTTGTTTCCAGTTCAAAGTTGAGCAGTGGGTCAGGGGCAGGAAGGAGCTCCAGGCCAGGCAGGACCAGTGATCCGCCCTGGTTCCTGCCTGGCTCAGACACTTTGGGCAGACTGGCAGGCAACACCCTTGGGTAAGTTCTGGCAGGGGGCCCCCCTCAGTCATTTAGCCAATCGGATAACATTGGGCGGCCTCACGTCTCTGGTGCCACTCCTGGCTAGGGCTTATGTGTTGGCATCCCTGAGCGAATGTAGGTCTCCTTAAAGACGCCAAAGCCAAATAAAAAGCCTCAACAGCCTTGCAGATGAAAGCCAAACCATCAGATTACCATCCTAATTTTGGGTTCACTTAACATTTCAAAAACATGGCTTCGTTGAAATTTGGTCTGATCTAGCTTGAAGTTGCAAAAGCTGATCTTTGTCAGTCACATGCAAAAGAACTCAGTTATTTGAGTGGTCATGCACAATCAGCACATTCTGCTTATGTGGGCATCAGCAGATCTGATCATGTGGGCATAGAAAGTCTAATTATGCTTATTCTCTTTGCTTACAAGTAGCTGGTGAGAACCAGTTGCAACTAAAATATATTTTGTAGATTCGATTTATTATTTATTGCTGAAGCATACCTGAAATAGACAATCCTACTGTCACTCCCTCCAACAAATTCAAGCAAATTCCATTATGCTGTTGTGTCGCTTCCTTTCAGAAATGCAGAAAAGTCAGCCGTGTTCACTGTTGTACTGCAGCTCTTTTCCCCACCTCTCTAACCATGTCTGCTTTTTGTGTGTGTGTGTGTGTGCGTGTGCGTGGGCGCGCGCACGGCAGGAGTCGCTGGAGCTCTGGGGTGAATGGCGGCGGCAGCGGTGGAGGAGGCAGCAGCGGCGGAGGAGGCGCCGGCGGGGGCGGTGGCAGCAGCGGCGCCGGAGGTGGGGGCGGCGGCGGGGGAGGAGGAGGAGGAGGAGGCTCGTCCGGCCGCTCCTCCACGGCAGCAAGGGACTCGCGCCGGCAGACTCGTGTCATCCGCACAGGCAGAGACCGCGGCTCCGGACTGCTGGGCAGCCAGCCCCAGCCAGTCATCCCGGCCTCGGTCATCCCAGAGGAGCTCATCTCTCAGGTAACACAGCACTCCTACACACACACACACACACACTTTTACCCACAGTGTTAGTTTCATGCTACTGTATTGTTGTCTAAGATTGGCTTTTCTGTATCTTTTGCCTGGAGGGTTATATTGTTCAAGGGGAGAGAAACTTCTGTGGAAACTCTTAATTGTAATAATGAAGCATTTTGTGCTGACATTGTGCTCGCATGAACGCACTGCATAAGAAATGCCTGTGATGCCTTATTAAGAGGCCAGTTGAGGTGTTTGTGCTGCTGGTTGTGACCCGTCCCCTCTGGCTCTCACCCCCACAGGCCCAGGTGGTTCTGCAGGGGAAGTCACGCAGCGTGATCATTCGCGAGCTGCAGCGCACCAACCTGGACGTCAACCTGGCCGTGAACAACCTGCTGAGCCGGGACGATGAGGACGGTGACGATGGTGACGACACGGCCAGCGAGTCCTACCTGCCTGGAGGTACTTCCGTGCAGTTACTCTACACACATACACACTAACGCGCACAAATACACTCACACACAAGCTGTGATGTAGGAAGGGAACAGATATGCTGTGCATGTGGTCAGTTTACACTCGGGTGTATTTGGTTTCAAGATTGGACCGTGCTTAATGTACGCATCGCATGTGTACATTCAATTCAAGTCAGCTTTATTGTCAATTTCTCCACATGTGCAAGACATACAGAGGGACTGAAAGTACGTTTCTCGCTATCCCACGGGGCCTGGAAGCATTATCTTGACCTTGTATATGGAAAGATGGTCCAAACGATGCCTTGAAATGTGGACTGTAAGCATTTATTTATTTGGTTGAAATATCCTGTTTCCTTGTGGTCTTCACAGAAGACCTCATGTCGCTGTTGGACGCAGACATCCACTCTGCTCACCCTAGCGTCATCATCGACGCAGACGCCATGTTCTCTGAGGACATCAGCTACTTTGGCTACCCCTCCTTTCGCCGCTCCTCTCTGTCGCGCCTCAGCTCCTCACGAGGTAAGGAGGAACACACACACACACACACACACTCTCTCATCCAGTCATGAGTTATATTTGAAGTTAGATTTGATGGTTTGTTTTTGTCTGTTCTGAAGGCCATCTATTTTATTAACCTTTGTCAGTCAGTACCTCAGAGATCATCCACCCACAGTTGGTCTGTTTGCACAGGACAGAGAGTGGTATGGATGCGACTTGCTCAATAGAACATGTAAGGGGAGATGTTATTGATTTCCAGGCATTGCACCACACTCTGCAGATACCCGTAGGAAATGAAAGCCGTCTCAAGCCACAGTCACTGTGTCTTATTTGCTACTGTGTTATTATTCAGTGACTCGCTTTTTATTTATATGGCTAGTTGAGACCTGGTCAGTTGTGGTACATCATGCCTTCATAACCTCCCCACACATATAATAGAAATGTATTTAAAAATGCCATTATAGAAAAGCTGGTGGAATGACCTTCCTAGCGCCACCAGAAAAACAGATTTCCTCTCCACCTTCAAGAAAACTCTAAAGACCCAGCTCTTTCGAGAGTTTCTCCTAGTCTAAATGTTGTACTGTACTACATTTTGCACTTAAACAAAGAACTTGCACTTGTTAGCACTTATTTATGCCTGACTTCGTAGCAACAGCTTGCACTTTAAGCACTTCTTAGCTTAGCTTGCCCTTGTGTTGTAGTTTGAATGTTCTCCCTCGTTTGTAAGTCGCTTTGGATAAAAGCGTCAGCCACATGCATAAATGTAAATGTAAATGTAAATGTCTACATGGCATGCATGTTTATCAGGGTTGCTATGAATTTACATGCTTTCTTGAGCAGGAAAAGAGAAAAGTGTAATGTTTTAGTATGATGGCCTTAAAATAAAACAGGTTGTGATATCATATCTATGCCACTGAGTAATAACGAAACAGTTTGCTCATTCTATATAAAATATCGACATATATGTTTTATGTCGGGATGTGGCATAAAAGTGTCGACATAATGGTTTTAGTCCATAACGCCCAGCCCTACTTCAGACTCATCTAGCACCTCCTCCAATGGATTTAAATTTGGTGGAACCCCTCTGACTTCTCTAGTACTGTACCTTCTCTAGTGGATTTAAATTCGTTGGGCCCCTTTGAGAGTTCCTCTAGTGTATTCAGTATTCAAATTTGCTGAACGCCCCTTATACTCTGCCAGTGCCCTGTCTGATGGATTAACATTTGGTGGGCCCATGCCTGACTCCTCTAGTGCATTCAGTAGTGAAATGTTTCTCTTCTACTGCCCCCTCCTGTGGATTCTAGAATTTTTACGGGACCCTGTCAGAGTGCTCTAGTTTGCCAAGCTTGGGGTTCAAATGTTCAAGTATTGGGCCCAGTGTTGAAGGTGCCCTGTTAGACTCTCCCACTGACGCCCAGAGGCATCTTAAAAATGAAACAAATAAAGTTGATTATAACAAGATTTGGTGCAGTTAATCACTCACATTCCAGGTTTTGACCTTTAACCCTTCATCACCCAGCTGAAAGACACCTACTGTTTAAATACCTGTGTTACCTGATATTATAAGTTAATGCAATGTCTACTTATTGAATTATAGTCTCTAATGAAGGAAAAATCTGGAGTCAATATCCCCAATAGCCCCTATCCCTGTTCTTTGAGGATTGTCAGAATGACAGCATCTGGTACAATGTAGGCTGAATTTGTGAACTGGCAGCTAACGCTAACAGATGGGGCCATTAGATAACAAAACCTTCATGCCCTCAGATAGCATTGACTGCCTTTTCGCTATTTGGTATACTTTGCACCAAATTCTGTCTTTCTCATATCAACCAACAGCACTTGGCAAAGTAAAACAACAGGACTACGGGTTGATTCTCTCCCGATAATCCCTTAAAGATGTTGAATTAATGTTTAGCGCTCAACAATATCTCACTGCATTATTAAAACAAAACTTCATGCAAATGATCAATAATTAAATAGACCAGAACTAGCATGACCAAGTTTTTTTTTCAGTCTGTGTTATAAGATGTACCTTATGTAAGCAATAACCCAAGAGAGACCAGGAGTTATGCTGGTTTTACCATGGCTAAGCGGAGTTGTTATAGGCACAAGGTTAAAAGAACACTAGGTCCCTAAAACAATGTCAACATGTGCAACAGCCAAACTAAGATCAGACTTTTGGGGTATGTGGAGGGAGGGAATCTCCAGTTTGCCAGTCAGCAAGAGAAATTCCCCCATGGAAAGATGGGGGCAGTGTTATCCACATGGCTCCCTAGGTTTGTATGTGTGACTGTGTGTGTGTTTGTGTTTAGAATCATACAGTAAAAATCTGAATGTTACATACATGCTGGTATCAAGATTCAATGGCAATATATAAAAGTCATTAGTGCAATGAACATTAGGAACCAGGAATGGGGTGTGTGCAGTTACAGCAAATGATGCCACTGGCAGAAATACCAAGCAACCAGTTTTACTGTGAATAGTAAATGCTGCTACCCAACAAGTTCTCTCCATTAGTCCCTCCCTCTGACATCTTACCTGAATGAGGAAATGAACCCAATAGGTAAAGTCTTATTTTTTTTATTTTGTTCCCGAAAGTGGTTTCAGGAAATATTAAATTTCACAGTGTCTCATGAGGTTTCATAACAGTGAAAGTGGAAACATAGACTGAAGACTAATCCTGGCAGACCTGTAAGGCCAGTGTTGAGGAAATGGCTTCTAGAACCTTCTCAGCGGAGGATTTTTCTTGTCCTGTATGCTGTGGAATTTTCAAAGATCTTCTTCTTTTAACATGTTGCCACAGTGTCTGCAAAGACTGTCTAGAGGCATTCTGGAAATCTAAAGGGTTAAGGGAATGTCCAATGTGCAGAAGAAGGTGCTCAAAGGAGATGTATCCTCTTAACCTACATCTAAAGAATCTGTGTGATACTTTTTTCCACGAAAGTCAAAACAAAGAATTCTGCAGTCTGCACCGCTCAGAACTCAAACTCTTCTGTGAAGATGACAAACAGCTTGTGTGTTTGGTGTGTCGAGACTCTAAACTCCATCAAAAACACAAATTTAGTCCCATCAGTGAAGCAGCTCTTGAGCACAAGGTAAGATCTTTAAACTGTCCATTGCCATGAGACTGCATTTACTGTATAATGAACATTTTAACCACTCACATTCTTCTGAATACTGTTGCACTGATGCCATCAGTGAGGGCTTAGGGGTCAGGTCTCACACATTGAACACCAGCTGTCAATATACTCACATACTTACTATATTTACAGAAGGATACTAATATGGATATCCTGATGTTGATGAAGTGTCAATGAAGACCATGTATCAATATGTTGGGTGACAATCCGCATCACACAGACAGCAAGTGCAGACAGACAGAGTATACCATCAATTTTATTCCATTACTCCATGTCCCCAAATCCTAGGCACCAATCACAACAGACTCAGAGCTATGCAGGGTGCTCGTTGGTGTTTTTTGCCCCCAACGGAGTCTTCCAGGCAGCGCTGCCTGCAAGACACTCCCCGCCCCCAACAGTTTCAACCAATCACAGCACTGCTGCTAAATTTCGAACGTGAG